>CAUYQU010013390.1:0-16861 GCA_963574635.1 Cheracebus regulus | reverse complement strand
TACCCCCACACTCTTTACCCCAGCAGCTGTTATTCCCACCTGGTCTCGGCTCCACTATCTGTCCCCCACCAGCTCTCATCCCCACCCACACTCCCCCCCACAATCAGTCCCCCACCAGCTCTCATCCCCACCTGCACCCCTCCACGATCAGTCCCCCACCAGCTCTCATCCCCACCTGCACTCCCCCCACAATCACTCCCCCACCAGCTCTCATCCCCACCTGCACCCCTCCACGATCAGTCGCCCCACGAGCTCTCATCCCCACCCACACTCCCCCACACGATCAATCCTCCCCAGGATCAGTCCTCCCCAGGCACTCCTCCTGCTGCCTGCCTGGTCCTTAGGAGGGTCCCTGCCCTCCATCCCTCGGACTCCCACCCTCTGCAGGGGGTTGATGGGTGTGGACATAGCGGGTGCCTGGAAGGTGTCCCTAGATTCATATTTTAGAGGTTTTTGGCAGTTTTTTGGTTTGGCGAAGCAGCTTTTGGTTGCATCTGGAGCCCTCCCAGGTGAGCCCTTTGGTTGCAGTGAGGAAGGGCCACCACGCCGTGGTCCGTGGCACGCGAGGTGTGGACCTGGCCTGGTGCCGGTGGGAGGCCTCAGCCGTGTGGGTGCTTCATCACTGTGTGGGGGCCTGTGCATGCTGGCAAGGCCACTCACACAGCTGCAGGCTGCCCGGCATCTCAGACGGCAAGGGCGCTGAGGGGCTGGGGAGAGTCGTCTGGGTGAGCACCTGTGGGACTCCAGGAGGTCATTTGGGAATGGGAGCACCCCGGGAAAGAGGAACTTCCCGAGTTTGGGAGGTTTGGGTCCCTCGTTGCTGGTGTTTGAGTGTCCTGTGAGGCGTTGCTGTTCTGTGCCCAGGCCAGGGGGTGGTGCCGCTCCGGAGACTCAAGAGCAGAGGTCCCCAGGCAGTCCTGGCTTTCTCCCTGTGCTGACTTGGTTTCTTCTCACGAGAGGACAGAGTGGGGTGCCCTGTGTAAGGTGCTGGCCACTGGATGACACAGGCAGAGCCTTGCTTTGGGGCCGCGGCCACTCTCACTGCTGTGCTGTGTAGGTGCCAAGCCCAGGGCAGGAAGCCCCCGGCCAGGGGAGGTGCAGCCAGCAGCTCACCGAGGCAGGGGACGGCAGGGGCTAGGTTGCCTCCCAGAGCTGGGCAGGTGGTGCCTGGTTCATAAAAGCCAACTTCAGGGAGAAGAGAGACCTGATGTACAGCCGGGAGAGGTGGCTCATGCCTGTCATCCCAGCACTGTGGGAAAATCCCTTGAGACCAGGAGTTCGAGGCCGCAGTGAGTCGCAACCATGCCGCAGCACTCCAGCGTGGGAGACGCCGCGAGCCTTGTCTAAAACAAGGTCCACACTGACGCCTGTTCTCCACTTCTCTCCACAGTGCTGACTCCTAATGAGGCGAGGTTCTGGGCCCACCCCAGAGAGCCCGAGGCTGGAGGCAGAGGCGGGTGTCAGCAACCCGGGGGTCTTTCATCCTGGAGGGTGGGGGGAAGAGCCGGGGGTAGGAGGGGCCGGTGGGTGCACAGTGGGATCCCAGGGCAGCAGTGTGTCCTGAGACCCTACCCTGAGCTGGGGGAGGGCGCCCCTGGGTTCCACCCTTACCTGAGCGCCCTGAGCTCAGGCTCCACCTGCACAGCAGCAGCGCCACCCAGACGCCCCGGGAGCCTCTCTGCCCTAGACTGGCCCAAGGGCCTACCGGCCTGGGGTGGGGGAGGCCGTGAAGGGCAGTGGGCTTTGCAGAGAGGAGGGGTGAAGCCTGCTGCATGCCTGCGAAGTAGACTCAGGTGTGTGGAGTCCCCCCGTAAGCCCAGAGGGCCCTGGCTGACTGGTGTGTGGCTACAAGACAGCCAAGTTAGTATTGTGCCCACCTCTGCCTGTGGGGTGCAGCCTGCTTTGCCCCGGGCCTCCCTCGAGGGCACTGCAGGGAGAGCCCAGCGGGCAGGCAGGCGACTTCTGGACCCCCAGACCTGCAGAGCGCTGGCCCTCCACCCGCCTGCATGGCAGCAATACGTGCTGTCTGCTGCTCCCCAGCCTCTGCCCTCTCCCCGGGAGGTGCCCTCTCCCCATTCTGAGCCCCTGTGCTTCTCCCCGGGCTCACACAGATCAGGCGGGGAGTAGAGGGCAGACGGCAGAGGGCTCGGGCTCACCCTCTCGGGCCTCCCCTGGTTCAGTGTCCTGGGGCCTGTCCTCAGGGCTCTCCAGGGCTGCTCTTGCCTGGTGGACAGAGGCGTGGGGCGTGGGCCGAGTCTGGGGGAGGCTGGGTGGGGCTGGGTGCGTGCTGGCTCACTTTCCCCTTTTTTTTTCATAATAATACTTTTTTCCTTTTTATTTTGTGGAATATATGGGCAAAGATGAGGCTCAACTCAGCCAGGTTTTCATGCCCCTGTGTTCACTGCAGCACTGGCCATAGCCACTGGGAAGAGAGTGGATCCTATGTGTGGGTGGAGTGGATCCCATGTGCAGGTGGACTGGATCCCGTGTTTGGGTGGAGTGGATCCCGTGTTTGGGTGGAGTGGATCCCATATGTGGGAGGGAGTGGATCCATGTGCTGGTGAGGTGGATCCCATGTGTGGGGAGGGAGTAGATCCCATGTGTGCAGGTGGAGTGGATCCCATGTATAGGGAGGGAGTGGATACCATGTGTGGGTGAAGAGCGGATCCTGTGTGCAGGGAGGGAGTGGATCCCGTGTGTGGGGAGAGAGTGGATCCTGTGTATGCTGGTGGAGTGCATCCTGTGTGCGGGAGAAGTGGATCCTGTGTGTGGGTGGAGTGATCTCATGTGTGGGTAGAGAGTGAATCCTGTGTGCAGGAAGGCAGTGGATCCCGTGTGTGCAGGTGTAGTGGATCCAGTGTATGGGAGATGTGGATCCTGTGTGTGGGTGGAGTGATCTCATGTGTGGGTAGAGAGTGGATCCTGTGTGCAGGAAGGCAGTGGATCCCATGTGTGCAGGTGTAGTGGATCCTGTTTGCAGGGAGGAAGTGGATCCCATGTGCAGGTGACGAGTGGATCCTGTGTGTGTGGGAGGAGTGGATCCCATGTGCGAGGGGAGCGGATCCCATGTTTGAGGAGGGAGTGGGTCCCGTGTGCGGGAGGAGAGATTGGTGTGCTTCGTGGGCAGTGGAGCTGCATTCAGCCCTCCCGAGGATGGGCTCTGATGCGCTGCTCTGATGTGCTGCGTGAGGACCAGCCCTGAGGACCCTATGCCGGTGACACCAGCCAGTCAGGAAAGGTGAGCACTCTATCATTGCACTCACAGTGGCCCAACAGCCATCAGATTCCTAGAGGCAGAAAGTCGAATGGGGGTGCCAGGGGCTGGGGAGGACCTGCGGGGTTGGTTTACTGGGGACAGAGTTTCAGGTGGGGGAATGGGAAGTCCTGGATGACGGTGGCAGACACCAAGCAGCGCAATTGCTCTTCACACTGTGGCACTAACTGTGCACCTAGGAATGGAAAAAGTGGTACATTTCCTGTTATGTGTATTTTACCACAATACAAAATTATTTAAAAAGTAAAAAGGTGAGGCTTAGCTGAGAGTTGTGTGACTGACATCTGCAGACAGAACAGTGGACGCCAAAGCTGAGAGTGTGGGGACAGATGCTCAGGGCCTCCTCTGAGGTGAGAGTCCGGTGCCACCCAGCTGCCCGGGGCCCGCTCCTCCATGCAGCTCCTCTGGGCCCGGGGCCATTCACCTCCATGCTCTCCTGACCAAGAACGCAGGGGACCCATGCAGTGGCCAAGGTAGGCCTGAGAGGAGGAGGCAGGTGGGGTCAGCCTCTCCTTAGGGAAGGGCCCAGGAGCGGCCTGGGGACCCGGCCACCCCTTCCAGGTGGTGGCAAGCAGGGACAGGGAGGCCAGGCCTGGGGGGAAGTGGCCGGGGAAGGAGGGAGAGGCGGGTGGACGCCTGGCTGGCAGTGGGGACTGGACTTCGTCCCTCAGGGCCCATCAAGGGCAGAGCTTCCTGGATGTCGTGGTAAGGATTGTGGCATGGCCTGGACCCCATAAGGGCCGCACAGGTCCCAGGAGTCTGGTACTGAGCTGGGCAGCCCCCGCCAGAAGCCGAGCTGGGGCGCAGTCTTGGAAGCGTCTGTGCGGGTCCCCGTTTGCCTGTCCCCAACGCCTCCGCTTCCCTCCTGTGACTGGACGAGCTCCCAGGGGTCCCCTTGCCTTCAAGTCTGCACTGGCTTCCATGACTGGTGCCTGGTGGGCAGGTTGCACAGGGGCGGACGAGGGCTGGGTGGCCGTGAGGTCCCTGGGCCTCTGCCGCCCTTGTTCCCAGGCCTGGCAGGCACACCTCTCCCCGGGGTTCTCCCACCGTGGTGCAGGCAGCGAGGCTCGGGGGCTCACACAGGACGGGGTGCAGGGCGGCCTGGCGCGGGGCTCCTCATGGCGTGCGGGCGCGGGGCCGCCTCTCTGCCCGTCTCAAGCTTGCCGATGTGGGTCTCGGGGCCACGCGTCAGGCTGGCCTCCTCCCTGCAAACGGCCTCATCTTGCCCGTGTGGCTTTTGAGTAGATAACCTCACAACGGGGGACTTTGGAAGGTGTTTTGACGCAGATTCAAGTCTGCAGTGGAAAACACACTTTATTTTTTGTCTTGAGGCCGTTTCTCTGTTGCCCAGGCTGCAGTGCAGTGGCGTGATCCACCCTCCGCCTCCTGGGTTCAAGCCGTTGTCATGCCTCAGCTTCCGGAGTAGCCGGGACTACAGGCGCACCCCACCATGCCTGACCAATTTTTGTACTTTTAGTAGAGACGGGGTTTCGGCACACTGGCCAGGTTGGTCTCAAATTCCTGACCTCAAGTGATCCACCCGCTTCGGCCTCCCAAAGTGCTGGGATTACAGGCGTGAGCCTTGTACCCGGCCCTGGGACTTAGGTCTTTTTTTTTTTTTTTTGGATGGAGTTTCCCTGTTGTTACCCAGGCTGGAGCGCAGTAGCACGATCTCGGCTCACTGTAACCTCTGTCTCCCGGGTTCAAGCGGTTCTCCCTTCTCAGCCTCCTGAGTAGCTGGGACTACAGGTGCCCGCCACCACACCTGGCTAATTTTTATATTTTAGCAGAGATGGGGTTTCACCATGTTGGCCAGGCTGGTCTTGAACACCTGACCTCAAGTGATCCACCCACGTTGGCCTCCCATAGTGCTGGGATTACAGGCTTGTGGGTTGGAGTGGATTTGTGGGAGGGAGGATTTTGGACGCAGCAGGAAGAGGCGGACCTGGCCTGGCTGTGGAAGGGCGGCTTCTTCCCCGCCCCTCACCCCTTGTGCTGCCCGTGGAGTGAGCCACGGGGGTCAGAGATGGGCCCGCCCTAGGACCACCGTCCCTGCTGAGTGGTGGCAGCCGCGACCCGGGAGTGCCCCCTCCTGCTGTGGCAGAAATGCAGCCAATGGGCAGAGACAGCTAGTGCTGGTCCCTGGCGCTCGGCTGAGTGTGACAGAGCTGGAGCCTGGGAGCCGCGAGGCTGTCACATGGCCCACGGGGCTCTGTCTTGAAGCGAGACCGTTGCCATGCCCGGTGCCTGGCGCCCGCATACCAAGGTGTTCCTGTAGCACAGATGCCCTGGGAAGGATCCCCATCACACTCCCTAGTGGTCACGAGTTTCCCAAGAGAGTCAGACGTGGCCACCTGAACGCATGTGCACAAAAGACACTTCCTAGAGTGGGTGCGGGGGCCACCGGAGACACTGCTTTCTTTCCCAAGTCCCTGTGAAGTGTTTCTGTCTGAGTATCTGGGTCTGTCAGCCTCTCTTCGACCTCTCAGCTCCCTCAGCCTTTGGGGTGGGTCTGCATAGACCTGCCCACCGCAGGGCAGAGTCTTTCCACAAGGAAGGGGCAGCTGCTGCGGGACTGCCCAAGTCTGTGTTTCTTGCTGCATGGAGGGTCACCTGTCACCTGACAAGATCGCCTGCACCTGATGGGCCACCTGTCACCTAATGAGGTCACCTGTCACCTGACGGGATCACCTGTCACCTAATAAGGTCATCTGTCACCTGACAAGATCACCTGCACCTGATGGGCTGCCTGTCACCTAATGAGGTCGCCTGTCACCTGATGGGATCATCTGTCACCTAATGAGGTCACCTGTCACCTGATGGTATCACCTGTCAATAAGGTCACCTGTCACCTGATGGCATCACCTGTCACCATATGGGATCACCAATGACTCCACAAGATCACCTGTCACTAATGGGCCACCTGTCACCTAATGAGGTCACCTATCACCTAATGGGATCACCTGTCACCTGACGGGATCACTGTCATTTGATGGGATCACCTGTCACCTGATGGGATCTCCTGTCACCCCACAAGATCACCTGCACCTCATGGGATCACCTGTCACCTGACGGGATCGCCTGTCACCTAACAAGATCACCTGCACCTGATGGGCCACCGTTCCCTTTCGGCTCCCTTGGCTCCAGGAGGCCGTGGGACCTCAGGTGTGCATCTGCCTGCAGTGGCTTTTCTGTGGTTGGGACACAGCTCTGTCCGTCTCTTCCTGTCCCTCATCACCCTGGGACCAGGCCTTGGGGTGCGACAGTCAGAGCCATGAGCCAGTGTGAGGCGGGGGAGAGCTGCTCACAAATCTCCCAAGGACAGCCCGCCACCTGCTCAGTGCCCAGCGCTCCGTGCGCCTCCCTGGCTCCTGCTCCTGGCTGCTCTGTCCTCTCCAGGGCAGGCTGGCCTCGTCATCACCTGTCAGGCACAGCAGATGCCCACGGCAGGTGTGAGATGAGGAGAGAAACCCAGATTCCACAGCCCCGAGTCCTCGAAGAGGCTGCTTGAGGGACGGGGCTGCTCTGCAGGGAAGCTCTGAGGTCAGAGTCATCCGAGTTTGCAGGGATAGGTCCTTGGACCAAGGACCTCACGTCCAGCCAGCCACAGAGGCGTCCTGCAGCCATCACCCACACAGAGAGTGAGCGTGTCCTGGCATGGCCAGCCTGTGTCATTCTCCTGTACATGCCAGGAACATGAACGCCCACACCCTCTAGCCCCTCTGAGATCCTAAGTCCTGTGCAGGGGATCGTGATCCTGGAAGACACATCCCGTACTGACCCCTGGAGCCCTTGAGCATGCCTGCCCCAGAGGCTGGCATTGAAGATGTAACAGGCCTGGAGAGGAGGTCGTCCTGGATTTAGGTGCCTGTGAAACCCAATGGCCATCCCTAGAGAAGAATGGAGAGGAGACTTGAGACCCGGACGAGGAGGGAGGCCACTGGAGACGGAGGCAGAGATTGGAGGAGTGCAGCCACGAGCCCAGAGAAGCCCGGAACTGTGGGACGCCGGGAGAGGCTGGCAGGAGAGTCCATCCTCAGCCTGTGAGGGAGCCGGCCCCGCCCACACCCTCCTCCATCTGGCTCTGTCCCGGCGGTGCGAGGAGCCCCTGGGTTCCAGGCTGCCCAGTATGAGCCCCATACAGCTGCCACCCAGGACGTGGCTGCCAGGGATTGCAGCCCCCCGGCACGTGGGCACCTCCACTTTAGAAATTCAGATTAGGCGGAGCACCTGCGCATCAGTACCGAGGCACCCTAACTTTAAAATCCCAAATCAAATATTTTATGAAAAAATTTCATCTGTCTACGTAGCTTCGTGGGCGCTTTTATTTATTCACGCGAGACTCCAAATGCTTCACATAGAAAATCAGCGACAGAAACACAGGACCTAGTGCAGATGGAATTTTACATGCAATATTTTCAGTGGCCACAGGAGGGCGCATCTATAAAAGCAAAGAGGACTGTGAGCAGGAGACCCACTCCATTATCACCGGAGTCACGCAAGCACACACGTACACACATGCACACGCACGCACACACATGCACACTCACACACACATGCACACACACGGACACAATCATCCACCCACATATGCGCGCACACACACACATGCACAGTCATCCAGCCACATGCAGGCACACACACACACACACACACAAATATGCACACACACAGTCATCCGGCCACATGCACGCACACACGCACACATACACATGCACACATACACAAATGTGCACACACACGCACACACATGCATGTACACACATGCAGTCACCCACTCATAGATGTACTTTCACGCACACACACGCATGCACACACATGCAGTCACCCACCCACAGATGTACACTTTCATGCACACACACATGCAGTCACCCACATGCACATGCACACTCACACATGCCTGCACACACACATGCATGTCCACACACACACATACATGCATGGCCACACACGCACACTCACACACATACACACGCACACACATGCACACACAGTCGTCCACCCATATACACAGGCACACAGTCACCCACCCATATGTGCACATTCACACATGCATACACCACGTGCACACTCACACATGCACACATGCACACACACGAAGTCACACACACCCACACACTCACACTTGCCTGCACATACACATGCACCCCCATGGCCACCTAGTGTTAGTTAGTGAGCCTTATTTTAATTAGGTGCAGGTTTGGTCCTATTGGTAGAATAAGGTAACTTGTTTTAAGGCGGAGTGGAGACTTTTTCATGTTCGGCTGCTATCCAGTCTCACAGCCTTATAAATGAACAGCAAAGCCTTCCCAAGCACGCAATTTTAAACATCAAATCCGGCTCTGCCAAAAGTTCAAGGTCACTTTTCCCCCTACACGCCCATGCCAAAAACATTTCCACAGTTTTCCCTCAATTTACATTTGACAAGTGGTAATTTGCCTTCTTCTGGGCCAGTAGAGAAAACTAAAATCTATTGTTAATATTTTCAGCACCTTCTGGCTACAACAATCCGGTGGCCCCCGGAGCCGTGCGTCGCCCCCTTGGGTGGTCATAGAAGGAAAGGTCAGGCCCACCAGCCTGTTGCTCAGCCGCTGAAGGTGCCACCTGGTGGCCGGGAGCGAACGTGAGGCGTTCGTCTCCGCACTTGGCAAAGTCGGCCCTGGAACTGTTGAATTGTTGTTTGAAGCGTTTGTGGGAACATGCAGCTGTTTCCCTAATCCAGACTTTTGTGATCAGCAACTGAACGTCCTCATAAGTACAGCTGGCTGGGAGTGACCAGAAGCCTTTTTCCCAGACCGACGGCCGCTCTGCAGTGACAAAGGCGTGCTGTCCCAACCCCAGGGGCCTTCGCTTTCTACCTGCTTGTCACCAAAATCAGGTAAAAAAATTACTGAGGTAAAGAAGAATAAAATAAAAACAAGCCACCAAAGTCAAACACCAAAGCTGTCCCAAGCCTGAGAACACGTGTGAGCGAGTCCTCAGCCCCTCCTGTGGCGCCCTCGGCTCCTGCTGAAGGGCAGGAGGAGCAGAAGCTGCTGTGTGCTTGAGGCCTCACCTCATCCCGGCAACCATGACTCCACAGTGGACAGCAACAGCCGGAAACCCCAGAGCGCCCACCACTGTCACCAGCCAGCCCGGGATGATAAATCTCGCTGGCGTAGACGGCTTCTGTGTTGATGCAAATGAACTGAGGTATGTGACTCTTGTTAGCTTTAAGCCTTTTACCTAAGGGTTTATTGCCATTAGCACCTTCTGGCTGAAATAATCCCGTAGCCCCCTGCACCGGGCACTGCCCCCGTAAGTGGTAGTAGAAGGAAGGGTCAGGACCACCAAACCTTCGTAGCAATGTATGATGGTGACCCTGGGTTTCCAGCCTTGCTCCACGTAGTAAGAACAGTGCTTCATCTGGGACGGGAGGACTCCCCGGGACCTCGCTCCCCACCCCGCCTCCCATGCCAGCCTCTCAGTGTCTGGGGCTGAGATGTGGATGTGGCCAGACCTGAGCATCGAGATTTAGGAGAAAAGAGCACAGCCTACAAAAAAACTGTTCGTTCTCACTTCCACACTCTCCTCACTCTTAAAATCTTTTGATTTTAATTAAAAATAAAATTACAAATTAAACTTTTTAGCTGCCTTGACAAAGACTTAGCTACAGTACCAAGCATCTTGGGAGAATATAAATATAAATATTCAGCCAGCCAAATACATTTCAGGAAGAAAGAGGCAATTGTAGGCTGGGTGCTGTGGCTCACGCCTGTAATTCCAGCACTGTGGGAAGCTGAGGTGGACGAATCACCTGAGGTCAGGAGTTCGAGACCAGCCTGGCCAACGTAGTGAAACCTGTCTCTACAAAAAATACAAAAGTTAGCTGGGCGTGGTGGCGGGTGCCTGTAATCTCAGCTACTCGGGAGGCTGAGGCAAGAGAGTTGCTTGAACCCGGGAGATAGAGATTGCAGTGAGCAGAGATCGTGCCACTGCTCTCCAGCCTGGGTAACAGAGCGAGACTCCATCTCAGGAAGGAAAAAAAGAACAAGGCGACCAATTCCAATTCCATTTCAGATTAAGCGGCTGGGATTTTGTTTTGATCCTCTCTGCAGTTTGCGTGTTTTCACATGTGACGTCTCTGGTGGATCAGATGGCAGGCGGAGTCCCAGTGCCAGCCACTGGTCTGCTACGCGTTTCCTCCACCTGCCCTATGGATCTGCCAGGGACAGTGTCAGCTCTCCAGCACGGGTTATGTTTATCACAGCCATTTAGACAGAGTTAGAATTAATTAGGAAATGTCGCAAATGTCAGATTGTTAAATGGTAAAAAGTAAATTGTGGTTTTTGGCAAACAAATATTTCATAAAATAAGATCCCTTGATGAAAAAGTAATTGCTGTGAAATACATACTTTTATTACCACTTTAAGGGACACAGATTAGCATTCTAAAAGTTTAAAATTTGATACGAATGGCGACGAATTCTATTTGCCACAAGACTGAAATGGAATTTGATGTCTAAAATATTCCTGAAGGCTGATTAAACAGTCAGTTAAAATATAGCATTGCTAAGGGCCTGTGTGTGTGTGTGTGTGTGTGTGTGTGTGTGTGTGTGTGTGTGTGTGTGTATTCAATGCAAGTCAGTTGTTCTTTGAATTTTAAAAGCCTTTACAAAGTGTTTGGTATGATAGATAATGTGAGAGACATTGAAAACTGAAGCTATACAATTCAGGAAGCTTTACAAGGAATGGCAGAATCGGCGTGAAGTGGCCCGGGGCCCTTAGCACTGAGTGCCCCCACGCTCGCTTCTGGCCATCAGTGGTGACCAGTGACCAGACAGTGACCCACAGTTTCAGGAATTTCCCAAACTCACTCGTCTCCTTTCTACGTTCGCTTCTAACGGCACAGAAACGGTTTCTGTTTCCACGAGTCGACGCTGCTCACGTGAAACGTGGGGCTTCGCGGCGGTGGCCAAGCTGACTGTGCAGCGGGTGTGCGGGGACCGAGGCCGGGCACCCCCAGGCGCGGAAGTGCAGGGAAGCTGACGCAGCCGCCGGGGAGGACTGAGTTTCGAGTTTCTTCTCTGATTCGCTTCTCTTGCTGTGTAAGCCCTGAGACCCTAGGGGTGGGGGGAGGAGACATTTGAGTATTTTTAATTATTTAAAAATTTCTTTGTAAAAGCCGATGCTGTTCAATAATTAACTTTCTCTAGATCGTGCTGTTTCTTCAATGGAAAACTAAAGGCAAATGGAAGTGCTGAAAGCAAAAGCGATGACAAAATGCCCTTTATGAAAAGCCCATACTGGGCGTCACCAGAATGAAGCCGCTCCCGCCCGGGCCAGCCCTCCCGAGGCCGGGACTGTGTGGGCTGCGGGCTGGGGGGTCCCAGCCGGCTTTGCAGGACCCTCAAAGGCTGGGCTCCCCTGAGTCCCCTCGGACCCTCTGCCTTCACGCCAGGACTCCAGCCTTGGGGCTCTGAGCGCGGTGGGCGGCTCCCAGGGGAGGAGCTCTGAGCGCGGCGGGCGGCTCCCAGGGGAGGAGCTCTGCGCGCGGTGGGCGGCTCCCAGGGGAGGAGCTCTGAGCGCGGTGGGCGGCTCCCAGGGGAGGAGCTCTGCGCGCGGTGGGCGGCTCCCAGGGGAGGAGCTCTGAGCGCGGCGGGCGGCTCCCAGGGGAGGAGCTGGCCGGCCGCAGGTGAGGGCCCCGGCAGGGACGAGGGCAGTGGGCAGCGGCCTGGGCTTCCTTGTTCTGAATGCTCCGTCTCCCCCGTTTCTCCTGCTAGTGTGGGAAGGCCCACGGTGGGCCTCTGCCCGCTGGGAAGCTCGGGAAGGAGCGGGACAGGAGCCTTCGCAACCCGCAGGCGGTGCCACCAAGTCTCTCCGCCGGGCCCCGCGCTGGCTGTGGGGGTCCTGGGCTTGGTCCGGAGGGCCTCACCTCCCGCCCCTCGCACTGTACCCCTCTGTCCTCCCCCGAGCGTGTCCCAGATCCCACGTGCTGAGGCCAGAGCCCCCGATGGTCTCGGGACCCCAGCAGGGGATCGGTGCCCTGTGCTCTGGGTGGGGAAGAGGTGGCCAAGCGCCCTCCCTCAGCCGCTGGGTCACACGGGAAGGTGGCCCGCTGAGCCGGGGTCCAGCCTCTCCATTGTGGGCGTCCAGCTCCAGCAGTCAGTGCCCTTCGAGCTGGCCGCGGTCAGTACGGGGCCTGAGCTGACCGGACGCCCTTGGCCTCGGTGTGCGGGACTCAGGCGCAAAGACAGACGTGACGGCCTGAGACACTCAGGGGCTGCCTGCCCTCTCGGAGAGTGCCGCAGACGGGACCCTCCCCGAGGGGCTGACAGCACCCGCTTGCGTCAGCGCCACAGCGCCAGGTGTTGAAATACATCTCTGTTTTGTGTTTTTCTCTAGAAACATTGGAGCCTTCTGGTTTCAGTCACCACCGTTGGCTGTGGTGGAGATGCAACCTTTAACTGTTAAAGTCATTTGATCCTTCTTCCATCCTTAGAGCCCCATCCTAGCTTCTGTGTCCGCCTGGCCTTGGGTATTTCAGGGCACACCCCCGGGGGCTCGGGGCGGGCTGCTGAATGGAAGCACAGGGGAGCCGCGGGCTGGGGGTGCGTGGCGCGTGCGGGGGGTCTGCCCTGTCCACGTGAGCACGTCCAGGACCCAGTTAGCAACGCCTTGGCAAGCCCCACAGGCTTTTCTTTCTTTATAACCAACCTTATTGAGCTGTAACTCACATAGACTACAATTCACCCATTTAAAACCATACAGTTCCAGGATTTTTAGTTCCTTCGGTGACTTTGATTACATGCACAGACGTACGTGGTCACCACCACAGTCCACTTAGAGCACTTTCGTCAGCTCAGAAAGGAACCTTGCATCCTTTAGTGGCCATGCCCCAGCGCCCGCACCCCGTCCGGGCCTCAGCAGCCACGCAGCGGCTTCCTGTCCCCGTGAGTTCTGGGTTCTGGACTTTCCAGCGAACGGAATCACACCACGCGGCCCCCTCATGTCTGGCCGCTTCCCTTCCCACCCTGGTTTTAAGCTTCGCCTGCATCATAGCATGTGCTGTGCTTTTTTCCTTTTATTTTATTTTAAGAAATTGCAGTAAAGGGCCTGGTTCGGTGGTTCGTGTCTGTAATCCCAGTGGTCTGGGAGGCCAAGCTGCGGGGATTGCTTGAAGCCAGAAGCTTCAGACTAGCTTGTGCAACAAAGTGAGACGCATCTCTTCTAAAAATTAAAAAAAAAAAAATTAGCCAGGCGTGGCCGTGCACCTGTAGTCTCAGTCACTGAGGGCGTGGAGGCGAGAGCATCGCTTGAGCCCAGGAAGTTGAGGCTGCATTGAGCCGTGATTGCACCCCTGCACTCCAACCGGGGTGACACATTGAGACCTTGTCTCAAAAAAAAATGTAGTAAATAGACATAACATAAAATCTACCATTTAAACCATTTGAAAATATACAGCTCGGTGGCATTAAGTACGTTTGCAGCCATCACCACCATCCATCTCAGAACTTTCTCGTCTTTTCAAATGGAAACTCTGTCCCCATGAGACGGGAACTCCTCGTCCCCTCCCCCCAAGCCCCCGGCACCCACTATTCTACCTCTGTCTCAGTGAACTTGACTGCTGTAAACATTAATATCTCGCCTAAGTGGAATCATAGAGAATTTGTCTTTTTGTGACTGGCTTATTTCGCTTAACATAAGGTCCATTTAAAACCATACAGTTCAGTGATTTTTTAGTACATTCACAGACATGTGGTCATCACCACAGTCGATGGTGATCCATGCTGTAGCATATGTCTGAATTTCTCTCCTTTTCATGAGTGAATAATATTCCATTGTACGGATGAGCCACATTTTCCTTACATCTGTCAGTGGACACTAGAGTGGCCTTTGCCTTTTGGATGTTGTGAGCAGTGCTGCTATGAACATGGGCGTGTAAATATCTGTTTAAGTCCCTGCTTTTAATTGTTTTTGCATATATCCAGAAGTGGAATTGCTAGATCTATGTGAATTACCTCTCATTTTTTGAGGAGCCACCATACTGTTTTCTACAGTGGTTGTATCATTTTATATTCTCATCATTAATACATGAGGGCTCAGATCGCTCCACATCCCTGCAAACACTTGACATTTTCTGCTGGTTTTTTTTTTTTTTTTTTTGATGGAGTCTCGCTCTGTTGCCCAGGCTGGAGTGCAGTGGTGCAATCTCAGCTCACTGCAACCTCCACCTCCCGGGCTCGTGATTCTCCTGCCTCAGCCTCCTGAGTAGCTGGGACCACAGACCCCCACCGCCACATCTGGCAAAGTTTTGTATTTTTAGTGGACATGGGGTTTCACCATGTTGGTCAGGCTGGTCTTGAACTTTTGACCTCAAATGATCCACTGGCCTAAGGGCTGGGATTACAGGCGTCAGCCACCGTGCCCGGCTTCGTTTTCTGCTGTTTTGATATTAGCTGTCCTCACGGCTGTGAAGTGGTATCTCACCACAGTTTTCATTTGCATTTTCCTAGTTTTCAGTGATACTTAGCATCTTTCCACGTGCTTATTGGCCATCTGTATATCTTCCTTGGAGAAATATCTATTCAGATATTTAGCCCATTTTAAAATTGGATTATTTCTCTGTTTGGTATTGAGATGTAAGAGTTCCTTATATATTCTAGACACCCTTTTCAGATACTTATTTGAAAACATTTTTTCCTGTTCTGTAGATTCTCCTTTCACTTTCTTGATGGTGTCCTTTGAAGCATGAAAGCTTTAAATTTTGATGAAGTGCAATTCATTTTTTCTTTTGTTGTTTTTAATTTTGGGGTCATACCAAAGAATTCTTTTTCTTTTTTTTTGAAACAGAGTCTCTCTCACTCTGTCGCCCAGGCTGGAGTGCAATGCTGTGGTCTTGGCTCACTGCAACCTCTGCCTCCTAGGTTCAAATGATTCTCCTGCCTCAGCCTCCCAAGTAGCTGGGACTACAGGTGCCTGTCACCACACCTGCTTAATTTTTTGTATTTTAGTAGAGACGGGGTTTCACCATGTTGGCCAGAATGGTCTTGATCTCTTGACCTCGTGACTCATCCACCTAGACCTCCCAAAGTACTGGATTACAGGCGTGAGCCACCTCGCCTGGCTGAGCTAATTTTTTAATATAGTGTGAGGTAAGCGTTCAATTTTATTTTTCTTTTTCACAGGTGGCTATACAGTGGCCCCAGCACAATTTGTTGAGTGACTACTCTTTCCCTATTGAACAGTCAGAGCACCCTTGTTAGAAATCAGTTGACCATAGAGGTGAAGATTTATTTCCAGACTGTTAATTCTATCGCATAATGAAGCCAATACCATACTGTTTTGATTATTGTCACTTTTTAGTAAGTCTTGAAATCAGAGGATGTGAGTCTTCTAGCTCTGTTCTCCTTTTCCAAGACTGTTTTGGCTATTCTGGGATTCCTGCAATTCTGTATGACTTCCAGAATCAGCTTCTCAATTTCCACAAAGACATCAGTTAGGATTCTGATAGTGAGTGGATTGAATCGGCAGATCAGTCTGGGGAGCATTGCCTTTGTAGCAATGTCAAGTCTTTCCATCCATGAACATGGGATGTCTTTCCATTTATTTAGATCTTTTTAAATTTCTTTTAATAATGTTTTTTAGTTTTCAGAGTATAAGTTTTACCTTTTTTGGTTAAGTTTATTCCAAAGTATTTTATTCTTTTTGATGTTATTGTGAATGGAATTGTTTTCTTAATTTTTGGATCACTCATTGCAGGTGTATAGAAATAAACTGATTTTTGTATATTGATCTTGTATTATGTTATCTTATTATCTTATTATGTTATCTTATTATCTTGTATTATGTTATCTTATGTGATCTTGTATTATGTTATCTTGATAAGCTTATTTATTAATTTTAACAGTTTTTAGTGGATTCTTTAGGATTTTCTGTGTACAATATTATGCCATTTGCAAATTTTCCTTTACATTTTTTTTTTTTTTAAGATGGAATTTCTCTCTGTCGCCCAGGCTGGAGTGCAGTGGCATGATCTTGGCTCACCGCAACCTCCGCCTCCCAGGTTCAAGCGATTCTCCTGCCTCAGACTCCCAAGTAGCTGGGATTACAGATGCCCACCATGATGCCCAAGTAATTTTTTGTACTTTTAGTAGAGACAGGGTTTTGCCATGTTGGCCGGGCTTGTCTTGAACTGCTGACCTCAGGTGATCCACCTGCCGTGGCCTCCCAAAGTGCTGGGATTACAGGTGTAAGCCTCCATGCCGAGTTTCCTTTCCAATTTGAATGGCCTTTATTTCTTTTTTCTTGCCAAATCTCCGTGGTCAGAACCAGTGCAATATTCAATAGCAGTGATGATGGCAGACATGCATGTCTTGCTCCTGATCTCTGGGCACGTTTTCAGTCCTTCATCATTAAGTAGGATGTTAGCTGTGTGTTTTTTTTTGGTATATGTTTCTTATTGGGTTGGGGAAGTTCATGTCTATTTTCATTTTGTCAGTATTGTTATTATGAAAGGGTATTGGATTTGTCATTTTTTTTTTTTCTTGGAGTCCTGTGATATATTACCTTAATTAATTTTTGGATGTCAAAACGACCTTGCATTTTT
>CAUYQU010013389.1:0-14580 GCA_963574635.1 Cheracebus regulus | reverse complement strand
AAGGGCAAAACAGCCAGCTAGCATTACCAGAAGCTGCAATTTTCGTCTCTGATAAAACAGACTTTAAAACAACAAAGACCATAAGAAACAAAGAGGGACATTACATAGTGGTGAAAGGATCAATGCAACAAGAAGAGCTAACGATACTAAATATATACGCATCCATTACAGGAGCACCCAGATACGTAAGGCAAGTTCTTAATGACTTACAAGAGACTTAGACTCCCACACAATAATAGTGGGAGACTTTAACGTTACACTGTCAATATTAGAGAGATCAACAAGATAGAAAATTAACAAGGATATCCAGGACTTGAACTCAGACCTGGAACAACTAGACTTAACAAATATTTACAGAACTCTCCTCCCCAAATCCACAAAACATGCATTTTTCTCAGTATCACATTACACCTATTTTAAAAGTGACCACACAACTGGAAGTAAATCACTCCCCAGCAATTGCATAGCATTTCACAGGTTTAAATAAAATATTGGTTGGCTGCTTATTTGTTATTTTCATCCCCTATTCCTTCCTGTCTCCATTGTTAAACACAATTATTGGTATAAAAGAGGTTTTTAATCCCCATTTTAAACTGTATTCTAGCCTGGGCAATAAGACAAGAATCCCATTCTCTCTCCCTCTTTCTCTTCCTCTTTCTTTCTCTCTTTCATTCTTTTTCTTTCTTTCTTTTGCTGTTTCTTTCTTTCTCCTTTTCTCTCTTTTTCTAAAATCTCTTCCTCTTTCTCTCTTTCATTCTTTTATATTCTAAAAAAAAAAATGGATAGACTGGATAAAGAAAATGTGGCACATATACACCATGGAATACTATGCAGCCATAAAAAAGGATGAGTTCATGTCCTTTGCAGGGACATGAATGACTCTGGAAACCATCATTCTCAGCAAACTGACACAAGAATAGAAAACCAAACACCGCATGTTCTCACTCATAGGCGGGTGTTGAACAATGAGAATACATGGACATAGGGAGGGGTGCATCACACACCAGGGTCTGTTGGAGGATAGGGGGCTAGAGGAGGGATAGCAGGGGGTGGGGAGGTTGGGGAGGGATAACATTAACAGAAATACCTAATGTAGGTGAAGGGGGAATGGAGGCAGCAAACCACCATGGCATGAGAATACCTACATAACAATCCTGCAAGATCTGCACATGTACCCCAGACCTTAAAGTATAATTTTTTAAAAAAGAGAGAGACTATTACAGCCTAGGCAACATAGTCATACCCTATCTCTACCAAATAAATAAATAAAAATTAGTTGGGTGTGGTGGGAAACTGAGGCAGGAGAACTGATCGAGCCCTGGAGGTTGAGGCTATAATAGTCTCCACCACTGTGCTCCAGCCTGGATGACAGAGAGAGACCCTATCTCTAAATAAATAAATAAGATGCTATTACAATAATCTAAGTAAGTGATGATGATGGCTTAGACTAGAGTGGTAGCAGTGTAGGTGGAGAAAAGTAGATAAATATTGGCCGGGTACGGTGGCTCACGCCTATAATCCCAGCATTTGGGAGGCCAAGGAGAGCGAATCACTTGAGGCCAGGAGTTCAAGACCAGCCTGCCCAACATGGTGAAACCCTGTCTCTACTAAAAAAACAGAAAAATTAGCCAGATGTGGTGGTGCATGCCTATAATCCCAGCTACTCGAGAGGCTGAGACAGAATTGCTTGAACCTGGGAGGTGGAGGTTGCAGTGAGCCGAGATTGCGCCACTGCACTCCAGCCTGGGTGACAGAGTGAGACTCTGTCTCAAAAAAAAAAAGAAAGAAAGAAAGAAAGAAAATATTATGGGCTGGGGGTGGTGACTCACACCTGTAATCCCAGCACTTTGAGAAGACAAGGCAGGTGGATCACAAGGTTAGGAGTTCAAGACCTGGCCTGGTCCATATGGTGACCTGGGTGTGGTGGCGCGTGCCTGTAGTCCCAGCTGCTCAGGAGGCTGAGGCAGGAGATTTGCTTTAACCTGGGAGGCAGAGATTGCAATCAGCCAAGATCACACCACTGCCCTCCAGCCTGGGCAACAGAGTGAGACTCCACCTCAAAAAAAAAAAAAAGAAAAGAAAAGAAAAAAAGAAATATTGGAAATATTATGGAGACAGACCCAACAAGATTAGCTGATGTGTGATTGGGTTAGGGGATGGGCATGACTCCTAGTTTTGAGAGCCTGAGAGCAAGATAAAAAAATTTTAGGGAGCTTGAAATCAATAATACTATTTTAGACAAGTTCAATTCCTACTAGATATTCATGTAGAGATACCAGTTGGCTATTGAATATGTAAGTTTGGAAAAACGTTTTTTGAAAACCTATTGATTGCCCATTTTAATCAATTTATTCATCACTCCATAAATATACACTAAGATCATACTATGCTCCAAAATGCACTACGCTAATAATTAGATACACAATGGTAAACAAAACTGTATCCCTACCTTCATGAAGATCATAGTCTAATTAGTTGTAGAGGGGTGGAGAGTAATAAGAAGAAATGAATGTAGTAAGTCCAATGAAAGAAGAGCAGGCTGCTATAAGAGAGCATGGTTAGGACCCTCCTCTGGGCTGGAGTTGGGGAGGCAATGGAAGCAGCAGCAGAGATGATGAAGAATGGCTCATCTAAGGTGGACTCAGCAGGACCCCTGCTGTTTGAACCCAGGAGGTGGAGGTTGCAGTGAGCCGAGATGGAGTCACTGCACTCCAGCCTCGGCAATGGAGCCAGACTCTGTCTCAAAAAAAAAAAAAAAAAAAAAAAGAGGCTATCACAGCCTGGGCAACATAGTGAGACACTATTGCTACCAAATGAATAAATATTTGACAAGAGAGTGTAGTAACATGCTGCCTTAGGTCCCAGCCACGTTCCAGGTCCTTAACAATGTTTTAGGCTCCATGAGGGCTGGACTTAGGACTGTTGTTGTGATAGTCTGTTGTCCTGGAGGGAATTCAGAGTTTGTTTGTTTTTTTTTGTAGACAAAAGAACCTAAATTATCATGTGGGGAGCAGGTTAGGGTGAAAGAGGGGGAAGAGGAGCTGAGAGGAACAAAGTACCCCATAGATTTTGTTCTGTGTAAGAATCTCAGGACCTAGGAAGAGGAAGGGAGTGTCTGTAATGTTTGCCACTGATGTTCCTATCATCCTGGTAGGATAGAGCCTTGCCATTATTTAAAGGAAATAATGTGAGTAGTAGGCAGAATGGTTCCCCAGAGATATCCATGCCCTAATCCCTGGAACCTATGCATTCGTTATGTTATATAGCAAAATGGATTCTGCATAATAATGAAGGTTATGAACCTTAAAGTGGGGAGATTATCCTGGATTATCCAGGTAGCCCTAATCTAATCGCATGAGCCCTTAAATGCAGAGAACTTTCTCTGGAAGCAGCAGGAGAAGTCAAAAAGAGACTCCAAGCATGAGAAAGAATTGACATGCTATTGTAGGCTGTGAGATGCAGGGGCCACATAGATGGACCAGGATGAGGCCTCTAGGAGGTATGGTGGCTCCCTGATAGCCATAAAGGAAATAGGATCTTAGTCTTACAGTCACAAGGCACTGGATTCTCCCAACAATCTGAATGAACCTGGAAGGGCAGTCAACCTCAGAGCCTCTAAAAAGGATCACAGTCCTGCTAAGATCTTGATTTTCACTCTGGGGAAGAGTGAAAGCAGAGAACCCAGCCAAACCCACCCAGGCTTCTGACCTATAGAACTGTGAGATAATAAACAGTGTTATCTTAAGCCACTAAATTTGTATTAACTTGTTACAGCAGCAATAGAAACTAGTATAGCATTTCTTATATAATTGAGTATAAGTACTAAAATTCATACCAGTTGTTGTATCACCTTCTACTACCCCACTAGCATCTGAAATATTAGAAAACCAAAAATCTTAAAGAGTATAGTGCTTTCTACTTCATCTTACACATTGGGCTGGGGGCTAAGAAACTTGGGTTCTAATTCTAAGTACTGAATAAGTCAAAAGACCCCAGTGTTATTATTATTTCAGCATAAGGACCTTAAGTAAATCAATCTCCCCAAATCTGTTTCGTTGTCTACAATATGCATAAGTTTGCCTAGATGATTTTTAAGGTCATTTCAGCTCAATGAGCAAAAAGTGACAGGTGGACATTGTTATCTGAGATGAGCGCATTTAATTTATAACCCACCACTTTCATCTGGCAGGGAGCTTGTCCTGAGAATGCATTTTGATGGGAGGAGTGGGAAGTTGTTTAGGGCTGCTGGGGCCCAGCGATGGTAGTTTTTTATATCAAAGATCAGTAGCATGAATCTCCAAAGGAAAGACGAATTTTACCTAGGGTCCAGCCCAGCCTTCCACAGTAATTATCCTCGATATGACAACAATTTCTTACTGAAGATTTCTTGCAAACAGTGGTCTGGTCAGAGAACCTGCCACCTGTGTTTGTTTTCCATTCTATCTAATACCAAACCTCTCAGGAGAGAAACATTTCTAGAACCGAGTGTCCTCTGTCAGTTTTCTACACCTTTCTTCCCAGTACGAGGTCTTTCAACTTCTGAAGAAAACAATTTTGCCAAGGAATTTGCACCTCACTCAATTCATTACAGCAAACATTTTTTAAATACCTGCTGTGTGCTCATTGAGTCAGAGGGAGAAAGTTGTTTTGGAGGTAAATGTTTGGTTTCATTTCTAAGTTCTGACTTCAGTATCAAGAGGCAAAGACTAGGCATTAATAAAAGTCAAAGCAAAGAGCAATGTAGTAGTTGGGATTTACAGCTATTTGAAAATAAGGTGAAGGACTTGTTAAGAAACGAGTATAGGCTGGGCGTGGTGGCTCACGCCTGTAATCCCAGCACTTTGGGAGGCCGAGGCGGGCGGATCACGAGGTCAAGATGTCAAGACCATCCTGGCCAACCTGGTGAAATCCCACCTCTACTAAAAATACAAAAATTAGCTGGGCGAGGTGACGTGCACCTGTAGTCCCAGCTACTTGGGAGGCTGAGGCAGGAGAATTGCTTTAACCCAAGAGGTGGAGGTTGCAGTGAGCTGAGATGGTGCCATTGCATTCCAGCCAGGGCAACAGAGTGAGACTCTGTCTCAAAAAATAAATAAAATAAAAATAAAATAAAAGAATTAGCCAGATGTGGCAGCACTTGCTTTAAAAACAAAAACAAAACAAAATAAAATGAGCATAGGCACTGAGCAGGAAGTTACTAAGCACATTTCTCAGGAGCATTCACCTTCCGTCTCACATCTTACTCACGTCAACATTCCGGGTAAACTTTCATCTGTACCGCTGTCCTCAGTCAGGGTTGTCTAGAAAGCAACCTTCAAGTTTATGAAGCAAATGTTAAGTTTTTTTTTTTTTTTGAGGAAGAGTCCCGTTCTGTCACCCAGGCTGGAGTGCGGTAGTGCGTTCTTGGCTCACCACAACCTTTGCCTCCTGGGTTGAAGCGATTCTTGTGCCTCAGCCTCCCAACTAGTTGGGATTACAGGCATGTGCACCACGTGCAGTTAATTTTTGTATTTTTAGTAGACATGGAGTTTCACCATGTTGGCCAGGTCTTGAACTCCTGGCCTCAAGTAATCCACCCACCTCAGCCTCCCAAAGTGCTGGGATTACAGGCATGTGCCACTGTGCCTGGCCGCAGATGTTAACTTTAATATTGCATTAACATGTATTTTTTCATGGACAAATTATGTGACTATATGAAAACATGGATGAACATGTATTTACATATATTTCACATGGATAGTATATATATTCAGTGCCATCTGTTTTCAGACAGTTTATAAATGATCACTTCTCAGTGCTTCTTAATTCAATGCTCTCTACATATCAGTAATGACTGACTCAAATCACCTATGCTGGCGATTTTCAACTTTTCTTTTTCAGAGACACATGACAAATGTGTTCATATTGTGATATATCCTCATGGATATATCCAGAATTATGTGCAATTCTAGGAGCTTGACCTGTAACTCCAACCCTTTAATCTCCACCTAAGAAATCATACTGAAAAAAAATTGTTATATTTATGTATCCTTAAATTTATTCCAATTAACTGTAAAAAAAAAAACACCGATTATTTATTAGTAAGCAGTTATTTGCAGCATGCTGTGTTTGGGACACAGCAATATATTTTGACACCTTTGTTGATATACATGGTCCTGATATGCCACAAGTGTACACATGAAATCTAAATTCTTAAAGGCTAAGGTGTTTGGCCCAGAGAACCAGGAAAAGTTAGTAAGAGAGAAAAGTGCAATTATTCTCTCCACTGGGCAACCGTGAGTATATAACCAGTTCTCTGAGTCTACTAATAAGCATTATATAAGAATCTACCAATGAGCACTTTTCTTGATCCATAAAGTCACTGACATTCCAGCAAAGTTTCATGGCCTGCACCCAAATTTGAAGATTTATTTCCCTCTTTGGATATAGAATAAAATATCTTTATGTGCATTTTATTTCATTTTTTTTTTTTTACTTTATTGGGTTGGTGCAAAAGTAACCGCAGTTTTTCCCATGAAAAGTAATGGCAAAAACTGCAATTACTTTCGCACTGACCTAATTTTTATTTTGAGACAGAGTCTTACTCTGTTACCCAGGCTGGAGTGCAGTAGTACCATCTTGACTCACTACAACCTCTGCCTCCTGGGTTGGAGAGATTCTTGTGCCTCAGCCTCCTGAGTAGCTGGAATTACAGGTGCACACCTCCACACTCAGCTAATTTTTGTATTTTTTTTGTAGAGACTGGGTTTCGCCATGTTGCTCAGGCTGGTCTCAAACTCCTGACCTTGAGTAATCTGCCCCCCTCGGCCTCCAGAAGTACTGAGATTATAGGCATGAGCCACCACGTCTGGCTCTTCATGTGCATTTTAAATATGAAGAGCCTATATAATATAGTGGCTGAGAGCACAGGTTCTAGACCAGTGGTTCTCAATTGGAGATAATTCTGCCTCACAGTGAACATTTGGCAATGTCTAGAGACATTTTTAGGTGTCACATCTGGGAGAGGGAAGTCTTACTGACATCTGGTAGGTAGAAGCCAGGGATGCTGCTCAACATTCTACAATGGGTTGGGCACAGTGGCTCATGCTTGTAATTGCAGCACTTTGGGAGGTTGGGGTGGGAGGATCACTTGAGGCCAGAAATTTAAGATAAGCCTGGGCAACATAGTAAGGCCATGTCTCTATAAAAAAAAAATAAAAACTAAAAAAATATTAGCTGGGCATGGTGGTGCATGCTTACAGTCCCAGCTCCTTGGGAGGTTGAGGTGAGAGGATAACTTGAGCCTAGGAGTTTGAGGCTGCAGTGAGCCATGATTGTACCACTGCACTCGAGAGTGGGTGACAGAGTGAGACCTTGTATCTGGGGAAAAAAAACAACAACCCAAAACACTACAATAACAAGGACAGTCCCCCCACTGCCACCTGGATAAAGAATTATCTGGCCCCAAATGCCAATTGTATTAAGGTTGAGAAAACCTGTCCTAGGGTCAGCCTGCCTGAGGTTCAAATCACTTATAATCTGTATAGCCGTTGGTAAATTATTTTACAAGTTTGTGTTTACTGAGTGTCTTCAATAATAAAATTAGAATAAATAATAATAATAATACTTTATTGATTTTTTAATGATAATTAAATTACACAAAAAGGAGCTAAGAACAACATCTGGAACAAAGCAAGTGCTCAACGAACATTTGCTTTTGCTGTCATTATATGCACTGGAAAAAATTGAGAAGAAATACACCAAAATTTTAACAGTGGTTGTTTCCAGGTGGCAAGATCACACTGATTTTTATTTTCATTATCCTTCTATACTGCTTTATACTTTCCAAATTTTCTAGAATGATATTTGTATTGACCTGATATCCAAAAATGTTTTAAAAGAATGCAGAGAAAAGAAATTTACTTGTGATATAGTAAAAAGAGCACAGAATGAAATGACCTAGATTCAGATCCTGACTCTACTTGCTGTCTGTGGACATTGAGCAGGTAAGTTAACCTCTTTGAGCTTCGGTTTCCTCAGCCAAAATTGGGGCTAATAATGCATATCATAGAGAGTTGCTATGAGAATCAAACATGACAGACTTGCAGTGTTTGTGAGCATATACTGAATAAACAGCTCCAGGAGATAACTGCTTTAAAGGTTTGGCCAAGGGAAAATGTCTACAAACAGGGAAATATATTCATGATAGTAACTCCCCTTTTGCCTTTTATTTTTTGTTTTTTGAGACACGGTCTCACTTTGTTACCCAGGCTGGAGTGCAGTGGAGTGATCATAGCTCACTCTACCCTAAACCTCCCAGGCCCATGCGATCTTCCCACCTCCCCCTCCTGAGTAGCTGGGACCACAGGTGTGTACCACCATACTCAGCTATATTTGTAGATCTCCCTATTTTTTTTTTTTGGAGACGGAGTTTTGCTCTGTCATGCAGGCTGGAGTGCAGTGGCACAATCTCAGCTCACTGCAACCTCCACCTCCCAGGTTCAAGTGATTCTCCTGCCTCAGCCTCCTGAGTAGCTGAGATTATAGGCACCTACCACCATGCCTGGCTAATTTTTGTATTTTTAGTAGAGATGGAGTTTCACCATTTTGGCTATGCTGGCCTAGAACTCCTGACCTCAAGTTATCCGCCCACCTCGGCCTCCCAAAGTCCTGGGATTACAGGCATGAGGCATCATGCCTGGCCTAAGGTCTCCCTATGTTTAGGCTGGTCTCAAACTCCTAGGCTCAAGCAATCCTCCTGCCTTAGTCTCCCAAAGTGCTGGGATTACAGGCGTGAGTCATGGTACTTAGCCTCCCTTTTTTCTTTTTAAACCATCCTCTTAGAGAGCACAACTCCCATGTCATCCCATTTTTTACCTTGGCTGATAGAGAAGAAACTGCATCCACACTTAGGTCCTTCTCTCTCTTCTCTCCCCTCCCTACATACACCCTAGGAAGGGATTTGATCATCCCCCCTGGCAGGCCCTGACTCATTTAGCAGGGTTTACTTGCAGGCAACCCGTTGTTTCTGAAAGGCAGGACCCAGGTATCACTTTTTCATATTCTTCTCCGTAGCCCATTGTCCCTCTTCTTATTTCTGCTTTCATCCATCACCTCTAGGTTGAAATCATACTTGGCAAGGCCTCTCCTTAAGGGGAAACCCCTCCACTTTCTCTCCCTCTGTTCTATCCTCCCATTTAGCTGGTTGAGTAGGTTGCCCCCTTTTAGATTTCAGAGGGCTGCATAGGAAGCCCAGCTAGGCTTCCAGATCCACAGCTCATGTGTGTGCTAGCCCTGCCTATCTGAGAAGCCCTGCATGTGTGATGTGTGGGGGGCATGGAGCACTTGCCAGCTGGTTAGTGCTTCCATCAGGGCTGTTGTTTCTTTTGTGCAGCTCGCTCAGTACGTAATGCTTGAGGTGAGCAGCATAAGCTGGTAGAATTCAAGGACCTGCACCTTATCCACAGCCCCTTAATGATTTAATTAGATAGAAAAATCCTAGGTTGTGTTTGTGTATATTATCAGGAGGGTGACTACTTTAAGCCTCACTATCTTGAGAACTTGAATTTAAATCCTGACCAAGCTTTCAAAATGCCCCAGGACAAGCTTCTTCATTTGGTCCTAACTGCCATGGTTTGGGAAAGGCAGTCTGACCTTAACCTGCTCTGACACTCAAGATCCCAGAGTTCCCTGGGAAAGAGTCCTTCAGTCCTGTGAGCTTTCTATACAGAGTTCGAAGGACTGGGAGCCAGACTGAATTAGGAGAGAACTGCCAGGGGCAGGAGTTGACTTCTCAAGAAATTCACTCTCAAACTGAGTTGAACTGTTTCAACACTGGGAGATGGGACCATGCAAAACATCAGAGGAAAATAAGACTGTTAGGCGTGCTTCCATCTAGATATGAATAAAAATATCAGAAGAACTCCATTCTAAATGTTAAAAAATGTCAGGGGGATTGGTGATTTCCAGGAAATAATTTATGTATACTTTCTAAATTCTAATTTGCTGCTGTTCCAGGGCCAGCCTAACTATATAAATTTCAGGCATAATTTTGACTGTTGCCAAATTCTTACTACACACGTGTCTCCTCACTGTCATCCCTAAATAAAACAGGCATGGACTCCCAAATTAGCACCAGCAGAATACTGTCATTGTTTTGACTCTTCCCAGTCTTCATTCACCATATATTGAGAGCTCAACCTAAACAAGGCCTGGTGATGAGGGCTAGAAATCCAAAGAGGCAAGGCTACTGTCCCTCAAGAAGCTCACTTCCTGTGACTATAATAGCATAAAAGTGTTACTTGTCCCAGGGCAATGTAGATTTCAGCACGGATCAAAGGCTTAAGCTTAAAGATTAAAGTTAAATATTGTAGGGGACACAATTACTTTTTAAAGTCCTGTGCAATAAAACCCTGAAGGGAACTAGTAACTTCTCTCAGTTTTTCCATAGCTTATAGGAATCAGATCAGTCATCTTTTATTATCAAAGACCAGAAGGAAATCTACACAGATCCAAAAAAGGAAATCTTTGTATCTCAGAAATTTCTAGCAGTTAAAGTTATTAGCAAATCTCCTCTTTTACCCTTAAAAACCTAAAATAATTTGCAAAAGAAATCTGTTCCCTTATTTTAAGGTATAACATCATTTTAAAACAATAAATCCAGTCAGTTTGATATTATAGTTTATATACATAATTTTAGAACTTTTAAATCTATTTATTTTATTTTGAGAACTAGGTAGGTGCTTATAAAGACAATATGCTTAGGCTGGTCTTACTAGGTTCTGAGGATGGAAGAGTGTTTCTAGGTTTGATTTTTTAAAACCCATGATATAATTCTAGATTTCTTTTTTCTTTAGGCATCAGTTGGTCACCATAGTAACATAGTGTTTTACTACAGAGATCTATACAGCACAAGAGAAATAGAACAGCAATTACTTACTAAGTTACTTGGGGGTACAGAATGTGACTATAGGGATAATTTAAGATTAAATATAGATTTCTCTGGGATCTCTTTTAGCAAAGCAAGCCAATTCAATCTTCTAGTAGCATCAGCTGAACAAAATTTGAAGCCAAACTGACACTGACATAATTTGAAATAATATGAGCAGGCAAGCAGCATAGCTCAGTGGTTAAGAGCATGGGCTTTGGGGTCAAGCTTCACAGGTCCAAGTTCTGCTTCTACTATTTGCTAGCTGTGTGACCTTTGGAAAGTTCCCTAACTTCTCTGTGCCTCTGTTTCGTCATCTTTAAAATGTGGGTAATAAAATCTTCCTCAAAGTGATGTTATAAGGATTCAATGACTGTTTGTGCTTAGAACAGTGCCTTGTACATAGCAAGAACTTTCTAAGTATCCGTTAAATAAATACAAAATAAAATTTAAATTTGCTAGCTCTTCTCTTTGTGCTGGAAATAGTCAAAGACATGAAAATTTGAGTTCATGGCTGATGATTTTAGCCTGTAACTTTGGTAGATTCCTTTGAGAACTTCCCCAGGGCCTTGTTGCTAGCAGTTCTACAAGATGTGAAATTCTGTGGCAGTCTACTGTCCTAAATCAGAGCTGGGAACAATCACGAGACTCCTGGTACCAGGAACATCAGAAAGAAGATGATTGCACAGCACAAAGGAACAGCACACCTGCCCACTTCGGCTCCCCAAGCCACTGCCAATAACCTCTAGGAACATGGGCATAGAATAAGCAGCTGAAAAGGGATGAAACAGGCTTTTATTGCAGCAATGATGAAACCTAGTTGGTTTCGGTAATTTTTTCCCCCTCTTTCCAGGATTCAAGGGGGAAAAATCCTTTTCATCAATGAATGCTTTGTTTCATTAATTATCACTATACACAATTTCCATCCAATTTTTCAACAGGCACATACTCTGATGAATTATCATTTTACAGAACTCCCTAGGCATCTTTTCTGGACTGGTAACAAATCTAAAGCCTCTAACTAGCATCTAAGGCAGGACAAAAATCTCCAAATTGCCTGGAAAAAAAGAAGGTATTATGTCCTCTGAGCCAAATTTCAGTCGCAATACCAAGGGATCCCTATCACATACCTTCATCCGGACTTGATTTCAGAGACGTTCTCCTTAGATCTTCTTGGTCAGGAATAGCCCTTGCATAGGAGTTTGGAGAATGCCATAAACCACCAGGAAAGCCTGGAAACACATTCATTTCTGTCCTCTGCCTTCCCCTTGGCTCACAGCCTGCTTCCTGTTAGGGAGACAAGATGACGCTGTGCAGGGTAGACGGTTAAACCATCTTCCCGCCCCCAGCCCCACTCTCTTGATGCCCCTCCCTTCTCCTTTCTAAGGCTCTGGAATGTGTCACATGGGAAATGGATCATGTGGCTGAAGGAGAGAATGTAGCCATCTTCTCTCTCCCTTCCCCCACTTTTCCTTTCGGGAGCAAAGCAGCAGCAATCTCTGCCCTGATTGGCTCCGGCCAAAAATCTCCATATGAAAAGGAGAAGATTCAATCACCCAAACCCC
Source organism: Cheracebus regulus (assembly GCA_963574635.1). Classification (NCBI taxonomy): domain Eukaryota; kingdom Metazoa; phylum Chordata; class Mammalia; order Primates; family Pitheciidae; genus Cheracebus; species Cheracebus regulus. Next base: position 2,109 of record CAUYQU010013389.1, on the reverse strand, counting down.
CTGCCTTCTCTACTTTCTCTTTTTTCCATCTGAAGATTTTATCCTGAGCATTCAGAGTTGCTTCTTATGGGAGATAAATGATGCTTTCTCCTCAACCCCTCTCTTTCTTTCAGTCAGGACCCTGACCTGGCAAGGTGTTCCTTAACCTCCCTCTGGATCCCCCTTAGCGCACATCTGGGACAATGGAGTGTTCAGCACCACGGACAGCATTATAACCCCTTCAGTGCTTGTTAAAGCCATTGTCTCATTCACTCTCAAGTAAATACAAATATTTTTAAAAATTTCCCTGAGGTCCTGTGCCTAATATAAACCACATCATATGTTTAGGACTCTGACTTCCCCTACTATCAGCTTACTGTTACCTTATAAACTCAAACATAATTTTTATAGTTCCTTAAACGCAAAAGACCATCTCATACCTACCTCCCTGTCCCCATCCCATCACACGTCCTCACCCATTAAATATGATCTATGCTTTTTTTGTGGGGGCGGGGGAAGGGAGTTTTCTATAATATAGTTTACAGTATGCCCAAATATCTATGCTTATGGGGAAAACCACAGAAACACATAGGAATTCTTGGGTGTACAAATATAGATGTCGTTAGCCCCATCCCTAGGCCTCAGGCAGGACTGAAGTGGAGAGGGAGGGAGGAAGCCTGGTTGGAGCTGTTTTGTGCAGGGTCTGTCCTGCTTTGCTGACGTCCTGGTTGCCATGGTGCTAGGTAACTGCTGAAGAGGATAATTTCTTTTAAAAACAGTCACCATGGGACCCTGCTGACTAAAGAAAGGCAGAGGGAAAAGGACTGAATTGCTGAGGAGGGATTTCAACTAGTATTCTCAGAGCCAAATTGGATTGTTGCTGATCCTAAATCTTGAAAGGATTCTAGGAATTAGTATGGACACTGCAATAGTTATTCTCCCCATCCACCTGCTTTTTTCCCTTAAAAATCTAGTTAGGGGGCCAGGTACGGTGGCTCATGCCTGTAATCTCAGCACTTTGGAAGGCCGGGGTGAGTGGATCACGAGGTCAGGAGTTCAGTATCAGCCTGGCCAAGATGGTGAAACCCCATCTGTACTAAAAATACAGAAATTAGCTGGGCATAATCCTGAGTGCCTATAATCCCAGCTACTAGGGAGGCTGAGGCAGAGAACTGCTTGAACCCAGGAGGTGGAGGTTGCAGTGAGTCGAGATCACACCACTGCACTCCACCCTGGGCGACAGAGTGAGACTCTATCTCATAAAAAATAAAATAAAATAAAATAAATCTAGTTAGGGGCCAGGCACATTGGCTCACACCTATAATCCCAGCACTTTGGGAGGCTGAAGCGGGTGGATCACAAGGTTAGGAATTCGAGACCAGCCTGGCCAACAAGGTGCAATCCCGTCTCTACTAAAAATACAAAAATTAGCTGGGCATGGTGGCACATGCCTGTAATCCCAGCTACTTGGGAGGCTGAGGCAGGAGAATTGCTTGAACCTGGGAGGCGGAGTTTGCAGTGAGCTGAGATCGTGCCATTGCACTTCAGTCTGGGTGACAGAGTGAGAATCCATCTCAGAAAAAAAAAAAAAAAAAACTAGTTAGGTGCAACTGAATGAAAATTCTAGCTTCATAGAATGACCATAAAGTGCCATCACAGGATGGTGGAAAGAACTCAAGAAATCTGTTTCTCCTCAGGTTAGAAGATCTGACTTTTGGGAAGCCATTAGCTAAGTCCTAACAGCCTTAATTGGGAGATGCTTTAGAACCACACTTGATTGCTGATACTAGGAACAATGTGAGGATTCTTTATAATACTATGGGAGAAAAGTATTATTTTTTTTAATGTGAGTTGCCAAATTATTTTAAATAAATATACATTTTATTAATGCACATCAAATTTTTTTAATAAATATACATTTTATTAATGCTTGGGTAGCATTTGAATTACTCCAAGTCAGAAATATAAACTGGCTATACATTTGTCTTATTTTTTTTTAGAAAAAGAGAGAAAAGGAGAAAGAAAGAAACAGCAAAAGAAAGAAAAAATGAAAGAGAAAGAGGAAGAGATTTTAGAAAAAGAGAGAAAAGGAGAAAGAAAGACACAGCAAAAGAATGAAAGAAAGAAAGA
>CAUYQU010013387.1:0-13836 GCA_963574635.1 Cheracebus regulus | reverse complement strand
GGCCAATTTTTTTGTATTTTAATAGAGACAGGGTTTCACTATGTTGGCCAGGATGGTTTTGATCTCCTGACCTCGTGATCCACCTGCCTCGGCCTCCCAAAGTGCTGGGATTACAAGCATGAGCCACGGTGTCTGGCCTTTACAAACACTTTCTATAACTAGGTCCTATTTAGCCAATCTTCTGACTAGACAGCAACCAATGACAGTATCTGCCTCTTAAGAATTTGAACTCAGCCAGGAAAATGCTGATTGAGTGGACAATGCAAGGCAATGGAGTTGCAAGGTCACACAGACTTAGGGACAGAGTCAGGCTCATGACAAGCCATTGCGTATGCAAGTCACGATTATGAGAGGAAGTAATTAAAAGTCTCACTGAGGAAACTGTTCTGAAACAAAGTTATTACATGTCAGGAAGAGGCAAATATGTATATTTTTAATTCCAAAAAAGAACAAGAAAGTAAGATTGCCTGAAGACTTTTGGTTCTATGAAATAGAAGTCTTTATTCTGCATTTGGTTCTATGGAATTTTCTTGTATTCTTACAATAGAATGTTTATATTTGGCATTATTGAATGAATTTCTTATTTTTACTACCCAATTATCCCTAAATGAGGATAAGTAATATTTATCTGAAATATAAGTAGTATTATGTTGATATAAATTATTTGAACAGTTTATTATAAAATTAAAATTTTCATTCATTGCCTTTCTTTTAATAACTTTGGTACCCACCATACCCAAAGATGTACAGTAGTTTTCCCAGGCTGAGTCCAGAATTGAACAAACAAGTAATAGAATACAAAATATTCACTCATACCATGACATTTATTGAATGTTCACTACATTCTGGGCATGAGAAATATAGATAAAACAAACTATGCATGATCCCTGACATCATGGTTTGTATCATATTGAAAGAGGTAAGATGTATTTTAAACAATTGTATGAAAATTATAGGGTAAATGCTATGAAGGTAAGCTATATGGTGATATGAGAGAGGAAAACAGGGATAGTGGATCTATATTTCAGGAGGATAAGGATTCTTTCAGAAAGTAGCACATTAGCTCAGACTGAGGTTAGAGGTTGGCCAGATAAGATATCACAGGAGAGAGAAGAGACACCCTCCAGGGACAGGAAATATTCTGTGCCAAAACTTTCATTTGGAAGAGAGGAAGCCAGTCTGTGTGAGAGGAGAGAGACCACAGGCACAATGGGGAGAGAGGAAAGAGCCAGATCATTTAGAATCTTTCAGATCTCATTAAAGGAATCAAAGTGTACTCTATTAAAGAAAATAGCAAGTCACAAATCCAGTGGCCCACATCTTTAGACTGGATGTTTTCATGAGGTTTGATCTCTCACAGGTTTTTAATGAATAATTTTAAACAACCATAAAGCAGGAAAATGTTGATCTGTTGTCTATGTTCTTCTCACTTCCCACAAACAATCAGAAAGTAATATAAATGTCATCTGTAAATGAAAACTATCTAAAATACATTATCAGCCTCTAAAGTGGTATCTTTTCCAGGCAAGCCTGCCCCATGTATAAAACATCTAATTCTTCCAAGCAGTTATTTCTCTACTAAATACCAAATTACCTTATCACTACCCCAGCTGGAGCATGTGATACAAACAACATTGTTAAAAGTGTATGGCACTGAATAAAATGTCAAATTAAAAATCATTAGATAATAAATCGACATCTTATAACAAATATTAATCTTATAATCATCCAAATAAATACATAATGGAAACAGTAATTATATAAAACATTTCTAACTGGCGTGGGTGACTATGTGTGGACTGCTTTGCTTGTAATGTTCCAGAGTGCTTGAGAATAAACTTTGCTGAATTGCAGGCTACAGAGGCGGTGATAGGAATAAGAACATTTAATTCAGCCTGGAAAAGAAAGTTTGATAGATTTCAAAACAAAAGTTGAGGCTGCAGGAAGAAGAAAAGAAGCTGACACTCAGTGACCAACTGCAGACCAAAGCAAATTTGGTGAAATATCTTTCTTGTCTGATTGACACACTTTAGTGTTGCCATTGCCACATGGGACAGGACCAGGGACAAAAGACAGTGTCCTCTAAAGAACCAGCATCCCAGCAACAGAGTTAAGTACTTGAATAGAAGTGACTTGAGAAAGTGTAGGGCTGAATAAACCTAAGAGATATCCTTTATAATGAAAATTCTTCTCAGCTTTTGTAATATAAGAAATGTGAGGTGGGAGAAAACTAATGTAATTATCAACTATAAAAAGTAGTAAAACTGGACAAAATGACCGAAATAACTGCTCAAGTATCTCATTTTATAGGTAGGGAAAACTTAAGTGGTAAATTGAAATACTGAACTTCCAAGTGACTGGCAGATTGAGAATTATAACTTGAGTCTTTAGTTCCCAAACCTGGATATAAGTACATTCACATGTGTATGTGTTTCTTTCTGTAAAGATTTGATTTAACTATCTTCAGTAGTTCATGGAACACTATCTTCTATTGTTCGTGGAAGTTTGCTTTCTAGTTTATTATCTCTCCACCGTCATCCCAAATCCCAATGCCTATTACTACCTTTCTAACACATCATTCATGACCCATATCACTTTCCTTTTTAAAATTTATTTATAGAGTAGAAATATTTTTATGTATCTTATGTAAATTTCTTTGTAAGCAGAGCTAGTTTTGGGCAAAATTATGAGGTTATTTTGTGTGGAGGGGAGAGGTGCGTTTAGGAAAACACTCATAGTAAGTAGGAGATGATATTCTCATGTGAGAATTTCTACTAATTTATCTTACATGACATCATAGATATTGGAACAACATGTCTGAATTCTATGTTACTTGTTGAATGCGCCTTTACCCTTCTCCCAGGCAGAATAATTTCTGGCAAGTTCTTACCCTTAACTGGCTACAGTTTACACCAATGTGAAAAAAGGGGTTCAGACTAGATCACTGGCTCACAGGCATTTGTCATGTTGATATTGGATCTGTTAGTACAGCTATCCATTTGTTTTAAACAAAAAAAAAGAGGTTAAAATAGAGAACTCTGCCCTAGTTTACCCCCTTAATTCCTCATGTCGCATGGGGTAAAACTCAGAAATCCTAGGGATCCATGTAATCTAACCTTAAAATTTGGAGGAGATGATTCCCATGGGCCTGTTCAGCTGTCACACTTTGTGGTTTCTCATTAATGGTCATTCTGTAAGGGAAAACCGATACTAAGATCCAACTTGGGAAGAAAGATAACATGGTCAGGCACCCACTGTGTGTTTAGGTACTACGTTAGTGCTCATATGCATTATCAAATTTAATACACAGAACCATCCTGTGGAGGAAGTACTGTACTTTCATTTTAGTACTCAGAGGGGTCAGTCATTTTGTTTCTTTGTTTCACAGGAATTACCTAACTCTTATCATTGGGCTTTGGAAGCGGCTGAACTAGGATTTGAACCTAGTTCGTGTTGGCTCCAAAAGCTTCTGCTTTTTCTACTATTATGAGTTTCAGTTATGACTTAAGAGGTTAGGCTTGGTATTAGACACGTCTTATTTGTTTTAGCTACCCACAGGTTTTAGCTGCTGTACCAGTGGGGGAAGTAAGATTGAGTAGGCCCTCTGATTTCTCTCAATTTGAAATAAGTCTGAAGTGCTGTACTAAGCTCCTGAGTGATCTTAGCTCCTTATGTGTATTTGATTCCACTAAATCCCCATTTCCGAATCAGCTGTTTTTTTTCTATGCTCACAAAGGGCACAGAGATATAACACATGCTGTCACAATGTTCTTTTTTGAAGAAGAAGAAATTAAGGCATATTTCTTGAGCACCAACTTCATGCCAGATCTTGGGCTTACATATATGTTATTGCATTTTACCTTTAACAACGCTGCAATGTAAAAATTAATATGCATAGTTTATGGACAAAATACATGGGAATTTAGCTAAGATGACACAGCTAAGAACAGGTGAAGCTGGGATTTTAAAACCAGGGCTCTACGCCTAATCCTTTTTTCATTTTTCCATACTGCTTCCCTAATGGTTCCCTGTCTGAACAAAATCACAATTCAGCTGCACTTTTATCATGCCCTTTTAAAGGTTTGTATGCTTAACCGGATTTCAAAATAGTTGCAATAGTTGTCTGGGTTTTCAAAGAAATGTGTATTTCATTCTGACATCTTTACTCTCTCATTACTTTTAAATGCTGTTAAATTAACTGCCAGTTTACTTTGAAATTCTCATATCATGAGATAATGATCACTGGCACAGGGTTCAAACCCAATGACAAAGCAGAAAGATTAATGCATGAATGTTAATTATTCAGCATGGAGGGTTCCAAGTGCTCTGTCATGTCACTGAAAAAGATGGCTTTATTTTAATAGACAAACCTCTTTCAGGTGAGCACCATATTACTCAATGGAAAATCATTACTGGGTGACATACAGATGACACAAACTTTGGCAACTGGGATGATTGCCCAGGCAGACTCTCCAAATTCCTGATAATTGGGACTGACTGTGTCTAAAATTGAGTCTATGGCTGAGAAAGTCTTTCTAAATAACCAAGAGCATGACACTTTCTGACCTCACATGTGCTTCTCTTTCACTCACCACTATATTTATAGTTTCCGTCTTTAACCAAATATTTAATTGTGTGCTAACTCCTAAGCATTGTGCTAGACACTGGAGATGCAAAGGTGCACAAGCTCTCTGCTCCCAGGAAGCACACCCTCTAGATGGGGGGACAAACATATATCTGACCATAATTCCATGTAACATGAATATCCTTAGTAAATTCAAAGGCATTAGAGGTATCCTGATGATGGAATAGTTGAGGCAACTTGAGAAATAGAAGGGGTGGAAAAGACTCAGTGGTAAAACTGAGCTGAACTGTGAAAGAAGAAAATTATTTAGCCTTGCAGAAAAGAAGGGAGATGATTGCAAAGCAGAGGAAACAGCCTATGCAGGAAGGAGCTCAGAAAAACATAACATGATGGGGAAATAATAATGAAAATAACCTCAGATAACTACCACACTGGTTTTGAGACAAAAAATAATAGAAAACAAATCTGACGTAAGTTGATACTAGATCATGAGGGTGCCTGAGTGCCCTGCTAAGGCTGTACATTTATTATATGGATGTTAGGAAGCTAGCTTTCTTTCTGATTAGGTGTCCTTGTTATCACCAGTGGGAGGTAGGCAAAGGTCGTAAGGACTCTGGACAGCTGTTTTCAGCTCACACCAATCACACTGCGCGTGAGCCAGCATCATATATTAGAGAAAAAGACATGATGTTCTCTCCATTTCAATTTTCATTTGCACTAAAATGGATGGCCTTTTTGCACACTATCAATAATGCCTGTGCTGGAAGAGCTTTTAATAGGACAGGCATTCATCATTTTAAGGTTACTCTTTCCCCAAAAGCATGAGACCAATCTGTTGGTAAAATAGAAAAACCTTGTACACGAGGCTGCCCTCCTGCCTTATTTTTCCAGGTGGTGCCCACTGATAGGAAAACTGGCAGCAGCTGGGAACAAAAGTAATAAGAAATTAGCTGAGGATCCCTCCCTTTGAGGAGACTATGCCACACAACAGAAAGAGCTAGGACAAGAGCAGATGACCCGAGCTCTAACTCCAGCTTTCTTACCAAATAATTGTATCATTTCACACTCTCCAAGCTTAAATCTACTGATCTTTAAAAAAGGATTAGACTATGGATTCTCAATTTCTTCCTGTAATGACAAAATCCTATGCTATCTTGATATTAAATAATATAAGAACAAAAATAGTTTTTAAATAAAGTATGAGTTGTTCAAAATTTCTACTACGTTAGCCATAACATTACATAGTTCTTATAGTTGATTCCAACATACTAGCTGTATTAGTTTGTTTTCCTACTGCTATAAAGAACTGCCTAAGACTGCATAATTTATAAAGATAAGAGACTTAATTGACTCACAGTTCAGCATGGCTGGGGAAGCCTCAGGAAACTTACAACCATGGTGGAAGGGGAAGCAAGGCACCTTCTTCCAAGGTGGCAGGAAGGAGAAGAGCCCCTTATAAAACCATCAGATCTTGTTAGAACTCACTCACTATCATGAGAACAGCCTAGGGGGAACCACCCTCATGATTTAATTACCTCCACCTGGCCTCTCCTTTAACACATGGGGATTGTGGGGATTACAATTCCAAATAAAATTTAGGTGAGGACACAATGCCTAACTATATCCCCAGTTGTGTTCTGGTTGTCTTATCACTCATATTGAAAATATCCTTTTGACTCTAACATACCCACCACTGGTACCATAATGAATTAGAAATCACTCATTTTAAGTTAATGGAAGAATCACAGATGAGCTGTCAGTCCAAACCAAAAGACCATATATATCTGGTGCTCAGATATTCTTTATTAATAAGGTTTTAAACTCCTATTCCCTGTTAGTCCACTGGGTGGTGACTATGGCGTAGAAAGGGTGCTCTCAGCAGGATCATATAATAGTACAATCATGAGACAAAGGCATTTGGATTCAAATGCAATCAATTTTCACTGTATCTGTATTTAGAGACTTACTGGTCTATGCTATACCCAGTGGGAAGCCTTGAGAGCCACTGGAAATTAACAGGAGACAATATCCCCCACTCTAGAGGGGCTAGAGTCTAGTTCTAGAGAACAAACACACAAGAGAAAGAGAAAAAAATCCAGCACATTCTATAAGGGTGCCCAATAGTTCAAGATAATAAAAATCATCAAGGGACAAAGTTGGTCCAGAAGCACTTCAACTGAAAGTTATCTCTTTTTTTGAAACGTTCCATAGCAACAATCATTCCTTTTCAATAGTATATCTCATTTCTACCGCTGCATCACAGTGATTGATATCTTCTCCTTACCTATTTTAAGCACTCCGAAAATAGGAATTGTGCCTCTATAACTACAACTAAGGTATATTGACTTGAGTATCGAAAGATGTGGAAGTGTAAGGGGCACAGGAATACTGAAACAACGAACCCATTTGGGGCATGTTGAGAGACAAGTGTATGTAGGGAAGGGAAAGGCTGGCCAGGAAAGCGTTTGCAGGTAACCAGTCAAGCTTGAGGAATTTCCTTTCGATCCGGCAAGGCTAGTAAAAGTTATTGAGGAGAGGAGAGATATGTGATAAAAATCTGTGCTTTAGGAAGATTTATCTGGCAATCTTGTACATGTTGACTGAACAGAGAGTAGAGGCAGAAAAATCAACCAGGAGGCTATTACCATAGCCCAGACTTAGAAATGCTGGCTTTGATATGTAACTTTTAATCTTTAATTTATTAAGACTGAGAATGGGCAGAGCCTTATTTTGCCTTGTCTTGGCTACTTTGCTAGCCTCGTCTTCTACTATTCTTTAGCTTTCTCCACTCCAGCCTTGCTATGTCTTTAACAGATCAAGTACAACTCTCAAAGCAAGACTTTTGCTCATCACTTCTGCCTGGAAATGGAAAGCTATTCTCCTCTCTAAGGAATTTTCTTCCCCTAGAACACGAACTGGCTTCCCCCAATTCACACAGCCATCCAACAAGTATCACTTTTTGAGACAGTCTCCCTGACTACTTTACCTCTCCACCCTGGCATTCTCTATCTCTCTAATTTGTTTTGTTGTGGTGGGTTTTTAAAATACATACAGTCTTTGTTGTCTACCTAGGTAGAATGAAAGCTGTGTGATGAAAGACATCAGAGACCTTCTTTCTTCCTAGCTGCACTCCTGGGAATAGGGTCTGGCGTATAGCTGGTGCTGAAACATCCTTGCTGAATGGATGAACAAATGAATGGGCAACTCTAAGAATTGACATGAGCTAAAAAAGCAGTTTCTCTTTTTCCAGGTTAAAATAGACACTTCCACCTACTTACTTCTATTGAAATGAAACCATCTTTTTACAATTTTATTCTTATGATCACACTAATGCTAAACTGTCATCTTGCCATGCAGCATAGAGGTCAAGCACTGGACTTCAAATGACATATCTTGGTTATAGATGTGGCTCTCTGCATGTTACATGTTGTGGCTTTCAGCTATTACTTTCACCATCATCTCCTTCCTTAACTACTTAACAATATTCTTCATTATCGTCTCTGCATTCCCCTTGCCTCCACCAAACCAGTCTCCAGAAGAGCAGCCAAACTAGTGTTTTAAAAGTCAGTTCCCACAAGAACAGAAAACCAAAGACCACATGTTCTCACTCATAGGTGGGTGTTAAACAATGAGAACACATGGACACAGAGAGGGGAACATCACACGCTGGGGGCTGTTGGGGGTGGGGAGCTAGGGGAGGGATAGTGGGAGGTGGGGAGGTTTGGGAGGGAGATAACACTGGGAGAAATGCCTGATATAGGTGACAGAGGGATGGAGGCAGCAAACCACCATGGCATGTGTGTACCTAAGCAACAGTCCTGCAAGTTCTGCACATGTACCCCAGAACTTAAAGTATAATAAAAAATAAATAAATAAATAAATAAATAAATAAATAAAAGTCAGTTCCTGGGCCAGGTGTGATAGCTCATGCCTACAATTCCAGCACTTTGGGAGGCTGAGGTGGGAGGATCTCTTGAGGCCAGGAGTTTGAGACCAGCCTGAGCTACATAGTGAGACTCTGTCTCTAAAAAAAATAATAATAATAATTAATTAATAATTAGCCAGGCTTGGTGGCACACACCTGAGGTCCTAGCTACTTGGGAGACTTAGACTGACAAATACCTTGAAATCAGAGATCAAAGTTCATAGTGAGCTATAATGGCACCACTGCACTTCAGCTTGGGTGACAGAATGGGACCCTGTCTCTAAAAAACTAACTAAATAAGAAGATTAAAAATAAATAAAAGTCATTTTCCTCTCTGCTTAAAACCTGTAGACCTAAGGGTCGAGTTCACAATGCTTCCTATGCCCACAAGACTCTATGTGCTTTGGCAACTCACTCTTTCTTCAACTTAATTGCATGTCTCTCATGTCTTATCTGCTAAGTCACAAAGGTTTTCTTCAGTATCTTTACTCTGTCAGGCTTTTCCCATGAAGGTCCTTAATATTTGTTGGTCCTACTACCTGGAATGCTTCCCCATTTCTACCCTCTTCCCTGCTTTCTCAATTTGGATTTATAAATTCCTGCTCACTGGCTTAGTCTCATCTTGAATATTTCTTTAGGGAAACTGCCTCAGGTCCTTTAGCTCAATTACACCCATACTTTTCTTAAGAACATCATACATTTTTTTCTTAACATTGATTATTTTAAAGTAATTTTCTCCTATCAAAATAATAAGAGCAGATGGTTATTTTAAAATAATACTCATATTTCTGTATTATCTATTAGCTTTCTAGTATGAGAAATGAAGATTTCACTCTTTTCCATTGCCATTTTATCGGCAATTCTTTTATCATCTTGATACAGTTATACTATACTTTTCTGTTAAAGAATATGCAGTATTTATATTCCTATGGCTAGAGAAAAATATTTCACAGCTGAGCATTGTTGGGATCTATGACTAGGTTTTCTTTCTTTTTTAAAATAATGGTCCCTGTGTTTTTTTCACTTCGTTTCTTTGTACTTCTTTTAAATTTTTCCATACCTTTCAATAACCTTTCATTATAATTTTCCATGAACTCAATCCAGACAGGGGCTCTATCAGCTGAGTTTCATTTTTCTTGGAGACATCCCTCAGGTAGACATTCATCTTTCCATCTGGGCTGGTTGCACTCCAGGACTGTGCACAGCTGTTATCCTAGGTTTTCCTTCTGCTGTTATCCTAGAGTTTCTTTTGTCTGCCTTCTGAGTTTCATTCCGTTTCCTAGATTAACTTTTTGTTGTTATTATTCTTTTAGGATTTGTTTTATTTCATTCATGGAGCACTTTTTCCAGTACATTTCTCACATTTAAACGATAGTACAATGACAGAGAAGACGGTGATGATAGCCCTCAACTCTTGAGTCAAGTTCTCTAGACTGGAATGATCACCCTCTATGCCTGGTTCACAGTTTTCATCTTGAATTCTCTCTGCACTGTCATCCTGAGATGTTTGTTGCAACCTTCCTATAGCCAGAATCTTTTTTGTTGTTGTTTATGCCCTGTGTGGAACTCATTCTACAGTAGTTTCCAGAGAAAAGGGTATTGGAAGATTATTTACTACAATGTTGGAAAATGTCATTATTCTACCAATACACTTAACTGATATTTTTATTATTATTTTGGCTAGGGAAATTTTTAAATGTGAAATCATCATTTTGAATTTTTCTCTTATCTTCTCGCATTTAGCTTTGTTCTGAGAAAGCCAAAGACATTCAGATTTCTGTTTTACCTAACAATTCCTTTACCTCTGCCTTCCGAAAGCTGTAGAAATTTCTCTCTGTGCTCACTATACTGAAATTTTACAGTGATTTCCCTTCGTGTAGGTATATTTTCCTACATTGTTCTGGGCACTCACTGATCCCTTTCATTCTGAAAATTCCATGCTGGAGACTTACTAGAATTATTATAGTGATGAATTCTAATCCATTTTCTCAGTTGTTTCTTCTGGAATGCCTATTTTTCAGATATTCTGGAACTTGATATATATAAAACTTTTTCTTTCAAAGTTCCTCCCATTTTGTTTTTTTGTTCTACCTTCTGAGAGGCATCTTCAACTCTGTCTTCCAACTCTTTCAATTAGACTTTTAATGTCCTAAAGCTTTTTTTAATTGCTCTTGAATCTTTCTATCCATCTATGTATATATGTCATTTTATTCTTTTTTTACAGTTTATTTCTCTGAAGATATTATTAATATATATTTTTAAGTTTAATATATATTTTTAAGTTTCTTATTCTCTCAGTAGTTTCTAGTTTCTCAAATTTATGCTCCCACTCCCATCACTCTTCTCTTACTTTGGTCTCTTCTGTGTTGAAGGCTTTCCTCAGTTGTCTCAGATATCAGTAGATTGTGACTTGTCTAAACATAATTCAGAGTGGACAAATAAAAACTTGATTGGCATCTCTGAGGATGTGGATGGGGCTTTTTCAGTTTGAGTTTCCTTAAGGATAATATGATGGGCTCTTTGCTGTGAGCCCTCAATGTCGCTGAGTGGGGCGGACTGTTGAATTGGTGATCTCCAATGCATTATGCCTCTCAGAATTCATGAACGTTTACACTGACCGTTGGCTGGGCTTCTGCCTCACTTAATCAATGAAATATGGTGGCAGTAATACTGTGCCAGTCCTGGTCTTCCCTTTTGAACTCTTGCCTCTTGAAACATTACTTGGAAGTTAGTTTCCATGATGTAAGGCACCCAGACAGTCATGTAGAGAGAGCCACATGGAGAAGAACTGAGACCTTTAGCTGAGGCTTCACATGATTCCATCCATCCAATAACCGAGTCAGTGTCAAGAGGAGCTAAAGAACTCTTCTGTCCGCTTACAGAATTACAAGAAATAATAAGTTGTTATATTAAGCCCCCACATTTTTCAGTGGTTTATTAGACAGCACTAGATCTTTGAGTCAGTATCATTAGGAGGTCTTTTTTTTTTCCTTTGGACTTGTCAGGTTTCTCAGAGAGAAGTATTTCAGACCCCTGCCTGGAACTTAAAGTATGGCAGCCTGCATTCTGAGAACTAACTGGAAAAAAGTGTCAGAGGACCTCAGCTTTCAGTATGTGTATAGTCAAGTAACCTCCCTGCTTTTCAGATGAGAGCAATGTTCTCAGCTGTGCCAGTCAATCTGGTGAGAATAATTCTTGCCAGAAAATAAATATCCATTCTTATGCCAGGGAGGAGGATGTATAGTCATTCAGCACAAGGAAATGGGGAGAAGATACAGATTTCTAACTAGATCTCAAAAATGTTTCACCCAATAAAACGTATTTTGGCTTTCTTTCTTACCCTTTCCCCTAATTCTAGAAATTGCTGGTATTTCGAGAACCCAAGTCTCTTAGGGGCTTTGCAGTATTATTTGGGTTGTTTCCCAGCTGTACTGCTGGCTCAATTTGGCTTGCTTTGATATATTTAGCCCATTTTTTTTTTTTGAGACAGAGTCTTATTCTGTCACCAGGCTGGAGTGCAGTGGCATGATATCAGCTCACTGCAACCTCCGCCTCCCAGGTTCAAGCCATTCTCCTGCCTCAGCCTCCCAAGTAGCTGGGATTACAGGTATGTGCCACCAAGCCCAGCTAATTTTTTATATTTTTAATGGAGACAGAGTTTCACCATGTTGGCCAGGATGGTCTTGATCTCTTGAACTCGTGATCCGCCCACCTCAGCCTCCCAAAGTGCTGGGATCATAGCTGTGAGCCACCACACCTGGCCTACTTGACCCATTTTAACTGGTTTGTCTGCTTTACAGTTTCAAATATGCCATCAATGTGTTGTGTCTTCTCTCTTGTTTTTGCTATACTTCTAAAAAGTCTCAAGGGAAGATAAAAATCTTTCTAGTAGTTTTAGTGGTGGCTTTTGGAAGATTAGAAATTAGAAATTAGATGTATTTGTTCAATTTACTATTCTAACAAGAAATTATTTATTATTATTAACTCTTTCTAAATTTCATTTTTGAAATAATTCTGGATTCATAGGAAGTTGTAAAAAAAATGTAATGTACAGGAAGGTCTCATGTATCCTTTGCCCACTTATCTTCAGTGGTAACACCTTGCATAGCCAGTACAATATTCTGTGCTAAAGAATACTAAGAGTTTGCATTGGTACAATCCACACAGCTGATACAGCCCCAGAATTGCATGTTATCATTTGTGTGTATGTATACATGCATATGTGTATGTGTAGTTCTGTGTAATTTTATTATGTATGTAGATTCATGTAGCTATTACCACAATCAACATAAAAAATTGCTCCATCATAACAAGAATTCCTCCCTGTGCTACTCCTTTACAGCTATGCCTACCAACCCCTTATCTGTAATTGTTGGCAACAACAGATTATTCTATGTTTTCTTACTTTAACAATAATATATATATGGAAGTCAAGGTGGGAAGATTGCTTGAGCCCAGGAATTCAAGATTAACCTGGGAAACATAGTGAGACCCTGTCTCTACAAAAAATTTTAAAATTAGCCAGGAATGGTGGTGCATGCCTGTAGTCCTAGCTACTTGAGAGGCTGAGGTGGGAGGATTACTTGAGCCTAGGAGGTTGAGACTGCAGTGATACATGATTGTGCTACTGCACTCCAGCCTGGGCAACAGAGTGAGACTCTGTCTCCAAAAAAGAGAAAGAGAGAGAGAGAGAGACAGAGAGAGACATTGGCTTTTCCTTTTATTTCAATTTTAAAACTTTTTAAATTCAAAACTGCAGTTACCTTTTATTTCTTATACTTATTCTTTAACTTTTTTTTTTTGCCTTTTTAAAAATTATACTTTAAGTTCTGGGAGACACGTCCAGAATGTGCAGGCTTGTTACATAGGCATACATGTGCCATGGTGGTTTGCTGCACCCATCAACCCGTCGTTTGCATTAGATATTTCTCCTAATGCTATCACTCCTCTAGCTCCCCACCCCCTGACAGGCCCCAGTCTGTGATGTTCCCCTCCCTGTATCCATGTGTTCTCATTATTCAACTCCCACTTATAAGTGAGAACATGTGGTGTTTGGTTTTCTGTTCCTGTGTTAGTTTGCTAAGAATGATGGTTTCCAACTTCATCCATGTCCCTGCAAAGGACATGAACTCATCATTTTTATGGCTACATAGTATTCCATGGTGTTTTGGTTGGTTCCAAGTCTTTGCTATTGTGAAGAGTTCCGCAATAAATATATGTGTGTATGTGTCTTTATAGTAGAATGATTTATAATCCTTTGGGTATATGCCCAGTAATGGGATTGCTGGGTCAAATGGTATTTCTGGTTCTAGCTCCTTGAGGAATC
>CAUYQU010013385.1:0-22213 GCA_963574635.1 Cheracebus regulus | reverse complement strand
GAGATCTGATGGTTTTATAATCAGCTGGCATTTCTTCTGCTGGCACTCATTCTCTCTCCTGCTGCTCTGTGAAGAGGTGCCTTCCACCATAACTGTAAGTTTTCTGATATCTCCCCAGCCATGTAGAACTGTGAGCAAATTAAACCTCCTTTTTTTTTTTTAAATTACCCAGTCTTGGGCAGCTTTACATAGCAGTGTGAGAATGGACTAATACAGTAAATTGGCACCAAGGTAATAGGGTGCTGCTATAAGGAAACCCAAAAATGTGGAAGTGACTTTGGAACTGGGTAACAGGCAGAGGTTGGAACAGTTTGGAGGGTTCAGAAGACCAGGATATGTGGGAAAGCGTGGAACTTCCTACAGACTTGTTGAATGGCTTTGACCAAAATACTGATAGTGATATAGATGATGAAGTCCAGGCTGAAGTGGTGTCAGATGGAGATGACGAACTTGTTGGGAACTGCAGCAGAGGTCCCTCTCTCTTGCTATGCTTTATCAAAGAAACTGACAGCATTTTGCCCCTGCCCTGGAGATCTGTGAAACTTTGAACTTGAGAGAGATGATTTAAAGTATCTGGTGAAAAAAATATCTAAACAACGAAGTGTTCAAGAGGTGACAGTGCATAAACATTTGGGAAATTTGCAACCTGACGATGTGGTAGAATAGAAAAACCCATTTTCTGGGGAGAAATTCATACCAGCTGCAGAAATTTGCATAAGTAACAAGGAGCCAAATGCTAATCATCAAGATGATGAGGAAAATGTCTCCAGGGCTAGTCACAGACCTTCACAACAGCCCATCCCATCACAAGCCTGGAACTCTACTTGAGTTCTCTATCTCATTACCTCTCCCCTTTCAAGGACTGATAATGATTTAGATTTTTGTCCCTGCCCAAATCTCATATTAAATTGTAATCCCAGTGTTTGAGATGGGGCCTGGTGGGAGGTGACTGGATCATGGGGGTGGATTTCCCCTTTTGGTGTTGTTCCTGCAGTAGAGTTCTCATAAGATCC
Organism: Cheracebus regulus; assembly: GCA_963574635.1. Classification (NCBI taxonomy): domain Eukaryota; kingdom Metazoa; phylum Chordata; class Mammalia; order Primates; family Pitheciidae; genus Cheracebus; species Cheracebus regulus. The sequence continues at coordinate 21,200 of CAUYQU010013385.1, read as the reverse complement.
AGTTGTTTAAAGGTGTGTGGCACCACCCCCAACCCTGCTCCTGCCATGTAAGATGTGCCTGCTTCCCCGTCGCCTTCTACCATGATTGTAAGTTTCCTGAGGCCTCCACAGTGATGTTTCCTGTACAGCCTATGGGACTGTGAGCCATTTAAACCTCTTTTCTTTATAAATTACCCAGTCTCAGGTATTTCTTTATAGTAGTGCAAGAACAGACTAATAAAAGTACCTACCATGTATTTCCTTCTTTCTTGAATCATTACTAGACCCACATATAAATATGCTGTGATATTTTTAATCTTAAGACTGACCACAGAATTCCTTGACATCTGAAATACTCTAAAAACCTCCTCATTTCTTGTTTCCCCTTCACAGAAAAATACATTAAAAGAGTTATGTACTCACTTTAATTCCTCACCTTCCATTATCTTGTCAATATTTTATATCAGACTGTTATGCCCACCACTAAACTGAAACACTCTTAAGATTACTGTGACCTAAAACTTACAAAAACCAATAGTCAACTTTTTATCCTCAGTGACTGGACCTCTTAGCTGGTTGCTTACTGCTTGCATATCCAAGGACATCTGGAATCATGATCGACCCCTTGGTCAGCCCTTGGAAATGTGATCCTTAGAATATAATTTGTCAGTGATTAAGGATTTCATTGTGTTCACTTGGAGCTATGGACTGTTCCATATTAGTTTCTCAGGCTGCTTAACACAAACACCAAGATTTATCAAGTGCACCTGGTTCTACTGTTGGACTCTCATGTTTCTATTGCTATAGATGACATTGGCTCAATAAAAGCCTTAGACACAAAGATTCAAATGGGTTTCCCTGGTCCAATATATTCAACAACAGTTCTCATAGTTGACTGCTAGAAATAAAGCATGCCCTGTGTGGCCCTCTTTGCTTCTTTGAGATATATCTCAAAGAAGCAAAGAGGCAAAAAAGCAAAGAACACAATGCTATATATATATATATACATATACATATATATATACATATACATATATATATACATATACATATATATATATATATATATATATATGCCCCACAGTAGGCACTATAGAAATGTAAGTGAATAATATTCCACTCCATATGTAGTGGAATATATATGGAATGGAATATGATTTAGCCCTAAAAAATAAGTAAATCTTATCATAAGAGTCAACATGAATGAACCTGGAGGACATTATGCTAAGTGAAATAAGCAATAAAAAAGATGAACTCAAAGAAGCAAATAGGAAATGCTGGTTACCAGGGGCTGGGATATGGGGGAAAATAGGGAGATATTAGTCAAAAGGTACAGAGTTTCAGTTATGCAGAATAAATCAGTTCTGGAAATCTAATGTACAATATGGTGGGTATAATCGATAATACTGTATTGTATACTTGGCCGTATTGTATACTTGAAATTAGCTAAGAAAATATATCTTAAATCTTCTCACCACAAAAAAAAGGCAACTATGCGAGGTGATGGACATGCTAATTAACTTGACTATGGTAATCATTTCACAATATATACATTTATAAAAATGTCATGTTTCATAACTTACATTTATACAATTTTTATTTGCCAATTATACCTCAATAAAGCTGGAAGAAATAAATATTGGGTTTTCAAAAAGAAAGTAAATCTTATTTTATCACTACTCTATTTGACACCTTCTAGTTACTCTCCACTGTATATAGAATAAAAATTATGCTCTTTAGCCTAACCTACAAGATCAAAAATTATCTGGTCTCCTGCCACTTCTCTGAACTCATCTCTTATGAATCATTTCCACCCTTGATCATCTTGCTGTTTTCTATTCCTAGAACATCTCAAGTTTATTCTTCTGGCAGAAGCTATTCTTTCTGTCTGGAGGGCTCTTCATATTGATCTTTCCATGGCTGGCTCCCTCTGGTCATTCAGGTTTTGTTTTATATGTCACTTCCACAGAGTGGCCTTCTAGATCAACTAGCTTTTAAAGCCTTTTGCTCCCAATTACTTTTATCATATAGCCCTCTGTATTTTATTCAAGACACTTACCAATATCTAAAATTATTTTGTATTTTTTTTGTTTCTAGAACACAATCTTCTTGAGGGCAAAGACTTTGTCTTTTTTGTTTGCTGATGTTTCTCCAATCCCTAGAGCAATGCCTGGCTCATAATAGTAGGCATTCAGTAAGTGTGTGGATGGAATGAAGAAACCAAAAACAAGTTGCAGCTTTGAAAGAAGTCCCTATGGGAAAGTTTTCATTTTTCAGAAATAGGCTGAAAAATCCGTTAAGTAGATGTTGTTTGTAGAAGAGCTAGGCTAGGAAATTCTCAATACTGTGTAAGCTTCATCATCTCTATTATTCATTGTTGCATGTCTCCTGTTCTTGAAATACTGTCTGGCTTATAGTAGGTGCTTGGTAAAGGTTTGTTGAATACATGAATGGTTCCTGACACAAAGTGTGAATTGAAAATATTTGGAGAAAAAAATGAGAAATTAAGACATGACCTGGGTGACTGGATTATGTCTTTCCCATTCCCATGTTCACATTTTTCCCCTCGATTAAGAATATTAGCTTATTTATACAAATATATTTATTGAAGACTTACTTTGTACAAGTGATATTGTAATATGACCAATTATCCAAGCTAACTTACTGAAAGCATTACTAAACAGAACTTCTTTAATAGTTGAGTTCATCTTATATCTTTGTCAGCTAGGCAGTAAGAAAGCTGGTGGAAAATCAGGATCATCCTATACCATGCAGGGTATGCAGTAATAATGATATAGACTGAACAATATTTTTGTCTACCCTTAATTCCTAGGTCAACTGTTGGGATTTTAAGAGAATGTTTCTATGAAGTTCCATGTATATTAAGAAATTTCACAAAAGGATTAACTGTGTTGGTCAAAGTAGTTTTCTCATGCGCAAGTCTCATAGCATTATTTAGATGTCTGCTTTTTAGATAGAACTTTAAATGTCAATTATCTTGGCTCAGAAAGACAACTGATTTCAATTGTTTTTGGACAATGAAGAGTTTGCAAAATCTAGGACACTGAGTGGTGATATAATAAACATCCATGCAGGTATAAAAATAATGAGGTAAATTCCTACAAGTGAAATAGCTGCATCAAATTTTATGCATTCTTAAAATGTTTATATGTATTGCCAAATTACTTTCCAAAATGGTTAAAGCAAATCTCTAATCCTACCAAATACATGTGAAACAATGCTGTTGTCTCATTTCTCTTCTAGAAGTAGATATCCTCACACTTTCTTCACCTTCTAAATTTTCCAAGCAAACCTAATAAATACCTACAGAACTTTCTAACCCAAATCCACAGAATAGACATTCTTCTCAGCACCACATTGCAACTTTTCTAAAACTGACCACATAATTGGAAGTAAATCACTCCTCAGCAAATGCAAAAGAATGAAAATCATAACAAACAGTCTCTCAGATCACAGTGCAATCAAATGAGAACTCAGAACTCAGAAACTAACTCAGAACTGCACAACTTCATGGAAATTGAACAACTGGCTCTTGAATGTTGACTGGATAAACAATGACATGAAGGCAGAAATAAAGATGTTCTTCAAAACCAACGAGAATGAATACACAACATACCAGAATCTCTGGGACACATTTAAAGCAGTGTCTAGAGGGAAATTTATTGCAATAAATGCCCACATGAGAAGCGAAGAAAGATCCAAAATTGACCCCTATCATCAAAATTGAAAGAGCTAGAGCAGCAAGATAAAAAAAACTCAAAAGCTAGCAGAAGAAAAAATTAAGATCAGAGCAAAACTAAAGGAGATAGAGACACATAAAACACTTCAAAAAATCAATAAATCCAGGAGCTGGTATTTTGAAAAGATCAACAAAATAGACCACTAGTCAGATTAATAAAAAAGAAAAGGGAGAAGAATCAAATAGATGCAATAAAAAAACGATAAAAGGGATATCACCACTGATTCCATAGAAATACAACTACCATCAGAGATTACTACAAACAACTTCAGGCACATAAACCAGTAAACCTGGAAGAAATGGATAAATTACTGGATACTTACACCCTCCCAAGCCAAAACCAGGAAGAAGTTGAAACCCTGAATAGACCAATAATAAGGTCTGAAGGCCAGGTAGCAATTAATAGCCTAGAAACAAAAAAAAGCCCAGGTCCAGATGGGTTCACAACTGAATTATATCAGACATACAAAGAGAAGCTGGTACCATTCCTTCTGAAACTATTCCAAATAATATAAAAAGAGGGAATCCTCCCTAACTCATTTTATGCAAGCAACATCATACTGATACCAAAACCTGGCAGAGACTCAAGAAAAAAATAAAACTTCAGGCCAATATCCATGATGAACATATCTGCAAAAATCTGCAACAAAATACTGGCAAACCAATTGTAACAGCACATCAAAAAGCTTATCCATCACGATCAAGTAGGCTTCATCCCGGGGATGCAGGGCTGGTTCAACATATGCAAGTCTATAAACGTAATCCACCACATAAACAGAACCAAAGACAAAAACCACATGATTATCTCAATTGATGCAGAGAAGGCCTTCGACAAAATTCAACAGCCTTTTATGCTAAAAACTCTCAATAAACTAGGTACTGATGGAACGTATCTCAAAACAATAAAAGCTATTTGCGACAAACCTACAGCCAATATCATACTGAATGGGCAAAAACTGGAAGCATTCCCTTTGAAATCTGGCACTAGACAAGGATGCCCTCTTTCATCACTCCTATTCAATATAGTATTGGAAGTTCTAGCCAGAGCAATTAGGCAACAACAACAACAAAAATAATAAGGGTATTCAATTAGGAAAAGAGGAAGTCAAATTGTCTCTATTTGCAGGTGACATGATTGTACAATTAGAAGACCCTATAATCTCAGCCCCAAATCTCCTTAAACTGATAAGCAACTTCAGTAAAGTCTCAGGATACAAAATCAATATGCAGAAATCATAAGCATTTCTATACACCAATAACAGACTAACAGAGAGCCAAATTATGAGCAAACTCCCATTCACAATTGCTACAGAGAGAATAAAACACCTAGGAATACAACTAAAAAAGAATGTAAAGGACCTCTTCAAGGAGCACTACAAACTATTGCTCAATGAAATAATAGAGGACACAAACAGATGGGGAAACATTCCATGCTCATGGTTAGGAAGAATCAATATCGGTGAAACTGGCCATATTGCCCGAAGTAATTTATAGATTCAACACTATCCCCATCAAGCTACCAATGACCTTCTTCACAGAACTGGGAAAAGCTACCTTAAACTTCATATGGAACCAAAGAGAGCCCGCATAGCCAAGACAATCCTAAGCAAAAAGAACAAAGCCAGAGGCATCATGCTACCTGATTTCAAACTATACTATAAGGCTACAGCAATCAAAACAGCATGTTACTGGTACCGAAACAGAGATGAAGACCAATGGAACAGAACAGAGGCCCTGGAGGCAACACCACACATCTACAACCATCTGATCTTTGACAAACCTGACAAAAACAAGCAATGGGGAAAGGATTCCTTGTTTAATAAATGGTGTTAGGAAAACTGGCTAGTAATGTGCAGAAAGCAGAATCTGGACCCCTTCCTGACACCTTGCACTAAAATTAACTCCAGATGGATTAAAGATCTAAACATAAGACCTAACACCATAAAAACCCTAGAAGAAAACCTAGGCAAAACCATTCAGGACATAGGCATAGGCAAGGACTTCATGACTAAAACACCAAAAGCATTGGCAACAAAAGCCAAAATGGACAAATGGGAACTAATTAAACTCCAGAGCTTCTGTACAACAAAAGAAACAATCATTAGAGTGAACCATCAACTAACAGAATGGGAAGAAATTTTTGCAATCTACTCATCTGACAAAGGGCTAATATCCAGAATCTACAAAGAACTAAAACAGATTTACAAGAAAAAAAAACAAACCCATCTAAAAGTGGGCGAAGGATATAACACTTTTCAAAAGAAGACATATATGAGGTCAACAAACATATGAAAAAATGCTCATCATCACTTCTTATTAGAGAAATGCAAATCAAAACCACATTGAGATACCTCCTCATGCCAGTTAGAATGGCAATCATTAAAAAATCTTGAGACAACAGATGCTGGAGAGGATGTGGAGAAATAGGAACACTTTTACACTGTTGGTGGGAGTGTAAACTAGTGCAGCCATTGTGGAAGACAGTGTGGCGATTCCTCAAGGACCTAGAAATAGAAATTCCATTTGGCCCAGCAATCCCATTACTGGGTACATACCCAAAGATTATACATCATTCTATTATAAAGACACATGCACACGTATGTTCATAGTGGCACTGTTTACAATAGCAAAGACCTGGAACCAACCCAAATGCCCATCGACGATAGACTGGACAAGGAAAATGTGGCACATATACACCATGGAATACTATGCAGCCATAAAAAATGATGAGTTTGTGTCCTTTGTAGCGACATATATGAACCTGGAAACCATCATTCTCAGCAAACTGACGCAAGAACAGAAAATCAAACACCATATGTTCTCATTCATAGGCGAGTGATGAACAATGAGAACACATGGACATAGGGAGGGGGGGATCACACAAGGGAGGGATAGTGGGGGGCAGGTGGGGAGGTCTGGGAGGGATAACATGGGGAGAAATGCCAGATGTAGGTGACAGGGGGATGGAGGTGGTAAACCACATTGCCATGTGTGTACCTATGCAACAATCTTGCATGATCTGCACATGTACCTCAGAACCTAAAGTACAATTTAAAAAAATAATTAGCTAGGCATGGTGGCAGGTACCTATAATCTCAGCTACTCAGAAGGCTGAAGCAGGAGAATTGCTTGAACCCAGGAGGCGGAGGTTGCAGTGAGCTGGGATCGTGCCACTGCACTCCAGCCTGGGCAACAGAGCTAGAGTCCCTCTAAAATAAATAAATAAATAAATAAATAAATAAATAAATAAATAAAGTATACTACATATTTACTTTTTCTACCTCATTTCATTAGCTATTGCATGTAATAATTACACAGAGAGAAAAATATTTTATATACTAACAACCATTATACAGCAAATCTGAACGCTATACAGTCATTAACAATGAAATTTTTGAAGAATATTGAATGACATGTAAAAGGTCCCTCATGTATTAAGTGATAAAAGAGATTTGCTTTTGGAATATTATCCAGATTTTAAAACACACACAGCCATATACATCATTCTCAGTGGGAAATAAAGGCTGGGTGGATACTTGTCAACATAGAAACTATTATCACTGGATGATAGAATGTTCCCCTTTTTAATATTTTGAGGTATTTTTCAATTTTCCATGATAAGCATATATAATTCTTATGATCAGAATAAATGCTTTTATTGCAATATACAGATATTTGTAAGGGAAGTGCTGCCAGATAGTGAGGGATCTCCTTAGTTGGTCTGTAGTGTTTACCCATTAAGTTCCAAAATATTACCTGCAGAGTTTTTTCATATAATGGTAGTTGCCCAACCTCCTGTCTTTATACTTCTATGACTCTAGTTGCTATCTTCACAGATATGTGGAATGGTGGCACTGCAACTCTCTTTAGTGCAAACTGGGTCTGGTAATGCTATCTGCAAAATACATTTGCTGGAAAATATATTTGCAATATGGCTACCCTGTTGGATATAAGTAGGAGAAAAGAACAATTTATGCTGAGTTCTGCCCAAAAGACTCTCCTTTGTAGAGTCCCTATGCCCCCTCACTCCATAGACACTTTTCTGCTTACACACCATCAATCATTTCCTTAACAGACACAGTTACAGTTAAAATTTGTCCCCTTGCAAGTTTACTGGTGCTTTACACTATTTCATGCAGGTTATAAAAGTGATTGTACTGATACCTGAATGTTGAGTGCAATGAACCCTTTAACTAAGATGAAGCTGATCAACTAGCTGAATGAGCAAGAGGTCAAGCTTGGGGTGGCCAATAAGGTGTCCTGGCACTCTGAGTACAAGGACAGCACCTAGATCTTCCTGGGAGGGCTTCCTTATGAACTGACTGAAGGGGCCATCATCTGTGTGTTCTCACAATATGGGGAGATGGTTAACATTAATCTCATACAGGACAAGAAGACTGGGAAATCCAAAGGATTCTGTTTCCTCTGCTATGAAGACCAAAGGAGCACAATTCAGGCCACTGAAAATTTTAATGGGATCAAGATCAAAGGAAGAACTATCTGAGTGGATCATCTATCTAACTATCAGGCTCCTAAGGATTCAGAAGAAGTGGATGATGTGTCCAAAGAGCTCCAGGAGAAGGGCTGTGGGGCTTGTACCCCCTCACCAAGTTAGTTTAAGGGCTCTGAGGATGAAAACCCAACAAAAAAGCACAAGACAGACAAAAAGGGAAAAAAGAAAGAAAAAGATAAAACTGGTCAGGAGGTACAGGCAGAGCAACCATCCTCTTCATCACCCAGAAGCAAGACAGTAAAGGAAAAGGATGATCCTGGCCCTAAGACGCACAGCAGCAAGAACTCAGAAGTCAGAGGGCAGGGAGGGGCAGAAGCTCCCCAAGACCAGGACTGCCTACTCTGGTGGAGTAGACGACCTAGAGAGGGAGCTGAAGGAGAAACCCAAGCACGAGCACAAGTCCTCAAGCAGGAAGGAGGCAAGAGAAGAAAAGACCAGGGATAGGGACAGAGGGCAGAGCTGAGACACACATTCTAGCTGGCACAATGGGCGTTCTGAAGGACATAGTCATAGAAGTTGAAGTAGGAGCTGAGTTAAATTCCATAGTCATAAAAGGTCCCATTCTCCCCAGAGGGGGAGTCTTTGAATCCCAGTGACTGTAGGCATCACTGAAGACTGTTCAGCTGCTCAGTAGATTTGGAAATAATTACATTTTTTAAATGCAGTCATATTCAGTTGGGTTGTTACTATTTTTGTATCTAGAACTTCTGGGACTGTACTTTGAATCTCTTAAGTATTAGAGTCATTGAGAAGGCTGCCGTTTCAGCAGCTAGATATCCGGGATATTTTTCGCACCATCCATGTCCCTGTACCAGAGTATGTGTCCTGAATTTTGGTTCATAAATATGGCTCTTGAGTCCATAGACCCTAATTTAAGATGAAATTTTCAGGAAAGAGAAAATACCAGATAATTCTATGATTCTAGCCTTTGTGTTTGATGTTTAGAGCCCAGCATCGTGGGACCTTCCAGTTACTAGGTTTGAAAAGCTTGATGTGAATGACTGGGATAGGATTTTTAGGATCTACCAGCTCCATGCCCAAACCCTCCTATTTAAAAAAAAGAAAAAAACAAAAAAAACAAAAAACATTTTAATGTCTTTTCTTTTTCATTAAACCTTTTTTGTTTGAAAAAAAAAGTGATTGAAACTTTCGTACTCCAATGGAATTAAAGAACTTTTAGTGTCATCTTTAATAGCCTTTGTTCATTCTTCCTACAGAGATTTTATTTAGGGAAGATGTCAGCCAATCTAAGCCACAGAAACATCTTAAATATTGAGAATGGAGGTCCTTAAGGCTTTGTTGTCTTTGACTTTTGATTTCTTTTTCTCCTGGTGGAAATAGAGTAGGGAGTGATAGAGGTTAAGAAAATCACAGTCAAGGCTGTCAAAGGCCCATTAGGTGAAACCTAAGGCAAGTCTGAAAGTATAAACTTTCCTTCAAACACTTAGGCTGTTGATATATCCCTTATGCCATTTGATTTTATGTGAAAACATCCAAATTGCTTGATTTGGGTAAAGAATATTTTCATGGAAATGTTAATTATTTATTTAAATAAATTGCTGTATACTGAGTGTATGCTGTTAGTTTGAGAAAATCAGGAAATCCACCATTTTTATACATGTTTGAAGATCTGTACAATAATTTCTTCATTTCTTTTATTTCCAAACAGAAATGCTGCCATTAAAGGGCAAACTGTTGCTCTGTCAAAGCTCATATTCTGTTATTGTTATTTATACAGACTCTAATAAAACATTATGCTACTAATCAAAGGTGATAGATACAAAACATTGTTTTGTCTTCTGGCATTATGGATTATGCTAATGGCCATCTGCCCATAATTGATATTTTGTTCTTCAGCCATAGAAAAAGAAACATAATCAACTATAAAAGACTATTTTGTTGTGATAAACGCGTATGCAATTGTCTTTTATTCTCCATTATGTTTTTCAAAATTTCCTAGTTAATTATTTAGTAGTATAATACTTTTATAGCAATAGAACTGTCACTGCATTCAAAATAGGGATTTGAAATATATTGTATATACACAATGATGTCATCCCTAATATCCTCAGGCAGCTGGGAAAAAGCAATCAATTCAATGACATTTAAGACATATGTGGGCTGATTTTTTGTTTGTTTTTACACATGTTGGAGGGTAACTCACACTTTAGTTTTCTGTAGAGTAAGAATTATATTTAAAAAAATCAATCCTGAAAAATACAGACTTAATGATTTTGGTGGATAACCAATAAAGCCAAAGGCTACTTGGATTTTGCATATACAACCCTAAATTAAAGGAAAATTCATTTTCTATAAAGAATTCGTCTGCAACTCCACTTTTCATTACAACCAAAGGCTCCCTTTTGCAGGTGTGTCTGAAAGTCACTGTGGATATACAAAGTCAAAAACAACATTCATGGTATGTGTGAAGAGAACTCCACTAAATACTACTAAATGCTAGAAGCAAACACAAAAGAAGTTAAAGATATGGAACTTGCCCTAGAAGAATTTATGATTCATTTCGGAGCCATACTCTACAACTTAGAAACATTTATAAGCAAGACAAGCAGGGTGAATTGATAGAGGCTGTAAGTGCTGGAAAGTAAGGATTCATGTGACAGAACTGCCAGCAGAAATTGCTCACTATTTTTAAAGGTCTAATGTAGCTAAGAAGACAAATTAAATCTTTTCTGAGATTTCTAGAATCTGCATGCACAGAGTAAGTAGATGTCATTTAAACATGGTAATAAAAAAGCCCTATATTGATAACTGAAATGGCATCACTGGGGATTTACATGTTTGAATTAAGCACTCTCTTCCCCACGAATTAGGTATGATTAGTATCTCATAGAGACTATGTAGTGAAATGCACCTATATCCATTTATACTGGTGAGGTAAGTTCCTGTGTATAGAGTATACAGGAACATGATCTACTTCAGCATTCATGCTTGTCTGTATATAATTCAAAGGTATATTATAGATGCTTTTCTTCTCAAAAAACTTTCACAAAACTAAATTTGAAGTCACTTTTATCTATCTTTTGCTTGTATTTATGATATTTTTCAGCTTATTCTACTCTTAACAACTGTATTCAGGAGGAGTTTGTGAGTTCTGAATGTGTATCAATACCCATGACACCACTCCCATGATTATCTCTTTATGAATAGGCACCGCATGAGTCCAATATCCTGACTACAACTAACCAGGGATTAGGGCCAGCTATATAGAGAACAAGAACTAAACCAATTTAATCATATCTCTCTTGGGGAATGTTAATTTGGTGATATAGAAAAGAATAGAAGCAGAATGAGACAAAACAAGAAGTAGGAGAATGAAGCAGTAGAATCCAGGATTATTCAGAAGCCATGGCATGAGAGGAGACTACAGAGATGTCAGTGGGCAGTAATCAAAATAGAACAGAAGAAGCAGATAAACAGATAGAAATGCTGAGTCAGGAATGTGGAAGAGTTGCTAGAATAGGGAGCAATGAATATGTGTTGGTGAGGGGATAGGAGTAAAACTGGGTTTCTCCTTGGAGACTCTCTCCTGTCCTCCACTTGTCTGTGTATCTTTCCAATTAACACTTTTGAACACACCTCTGCTCCTTTAAAACAGAAAAATCCCAATAACACAGTGTTGTATCTGAATTTGAGAACCTCCTGCTGAATTACATTCAAAATTTCTTCCCCTGATTCTATCTCTCCTATAAAAAAAGTTCCAAGTCAAGACTCCATTTCCTTATGTTTATTAGTACAAAGAAAGAATGGGTGGTTGCATAAGAAGATCTTTGTCTATCTGAGGATATTAGTACTGGTTTGCAAAAGTCGACTAACTGTCTTCAATTCTCCTTCCATTTATTCTTGAACTCACTCTAATTAGGCTTTTGACTCTACCATTCCACCACAACTACTTTTATGTATGCCAGGAATCATCTTCACACTGTTAAATCCAGTGTCAAATCCTCCATCCTCAACTTATTTAACATATAGCAGCACTTGAAATAGTTGATGACTCCCTTTTTCTCAAAAACATCCTTCATTTGGCTGCTGATATCATTCTCCTAATTTTCCTTCCACCCCACTGGCCACTCCTTCTCAGTCTTCCTTCCTAGTTTATTCTCATCTGCCCAGACTCATAATGTTTTCATGCCACAGGGCTCAATCTTGGAACCTTCTTAAAAATCTACACTTACTTTCTAGGTGATGTCATGCACCCTTAGGCCTTCACAATCTATTAGCTGATGATTTTCCAACTTTTGCACTCCTTCTAAGCTATCCTCTCTACTTCAGACTCATATATTTAACTGCCAAATCAATATCTCCATTTGGCTAATAAGTATTGCAATACCATTATGTATCCAACTGAATTTCCAATTCTACTCCTTCTTCTCATAATTTTCTGTTCCTTTTAAGTTCTAAGTTAATGTTAATTCCATCCTTCTAATTGCTCAACTCAAAATTTCTGGAGTCACCCTTCATTTCTTCTTCTCAATCTGAAAACCATCCAGAAATGCTCTGAGTAATATCTTTAACATACATACAGAATTTCTCCACTTCTCACCCACTCCCATTGCTACAAACCCAATCAAAGGCACATATTTTACTGTCTTGGTTTGTAAACAGGGAAACTCTTAGAGTTTCCCTGTTTACAAACTTGGCCTTATAAGTCTGTTCTTGACACATCAACCAGGGTGCTACGAGTTTCCCTGTTGTTCCTGACACATCAACCAGGGTGATTTTATTGAAACAGAAATCAGATCTCAGCATTCCTCTGCTAAAACATAATTTTTGGCTTGAGATCTCACTCAGAGATAGCATTTAAAACTTACCACCAGGCCGGGTGCAGTGGCTCACACCTGTAATCCCAGCACTTTAGGTGGCTGAAGTGAGCGGATTACTTGAGGTCAGGAGTTTGAGACCAGCCTGGTAAAAATGATGAAACCCTGTCTCTACTAAAAATACAAAAATTTATCTGGGCATGGTAGTGTGCATCTGTAGTCCAAGCTACTCTAAAGGCTGAAGCAGAATTGCTTGAACCTGGGAGGCAGAGGTTGCAGTGAACTGAGATCGCACCATTGCACTCCAGCCTGGTTGACACAGCGAGACTGTCTCAAAAAAACAAAACACAAACAAACAAACAAACAAAACTTGCCATCTTTTCTTTCTATCTGACAGTGCCCATTTAATTCTCCCTATTGTCTTTTTCCCCTGCCTTTTTTCTCTATAACACTTTGACTCTTCTAAAATACTGTTTGTTTCACTTATATATATATTGTTTATTGCCTGATTCTGCTCATGAAACTATACATTTTTTTATTTCTTAGGCATGATTCCAATACATAAAATAGGTATTTGCCAAATGAATTAGTTAAGTAATTGATGTGCCCTAACACTAGAACAAGAAGTCATCACCTGAATACAAATAAAAAGGCATAAATATTAGGAATCTGTATTAGCCCATTTTCACACAGCTATAAAGATACTATCTGAGACTAGATAATTTATAAATAAAATAGGTTTAATTGACTCACAGATCTACATGGCTGAGGAGGCCTCAGGAAACTTAGAATCATGGCAGAAGGCAAAGGGGAAGCAAGACACGTCTTACATGGTGGCAGGAGAGAGAGAGAGAGAGAGAGAGAGAGAGAGAGAGAGAGAGTGCAAATGTGGAAGTGCCACACTTTAAAGCCACCATCTTCCATGAGAACTCACCCACTCTCACAAGAACTACATGGGGGAAAATGGCCCCATGATCCAATCACTTCCCACCAGGTCCCTCCCTTAACACATTGGACTTACAATTTAAGATGAGATTTGGGTGGGGACTCACAGCCAAACCATATCAAAAACCTTCCCTGTATCCTGTCACAAGCTAGCTGAGTCTTTGTTAATTGCCCCTTCAATGTATTTTCACAGCAAGCTATGAATACCCTATCAGAAACTTTTTTGTAGTATTATAACTATGTGTTTATTTGTTAGTCTTTTAAACTATTGACTGTGAGCTCCTATGTGGCATGCGTGGTTCAATATTTACTTATCTTTTGAATTGATTGAGCATAGAATCATCTAAAAATAAGTATTTAGTACAGTTTGCTGAATATATGGATAACTCCGTAATAGAGGTTCCTGCTAGTCCTGAAGACTGTCTTACCCACACATTGTCAATGTTGACATTGTCTTCTTGGAAGAATTAGAAGTCTTTCTCAGCTATGAATTTAGCATACACTTTTTCATTTTCCTTTTCTTTTTCTAGTTCAGATTCCTCACCAGAAACGTTTATTGGCTGACTCCAAAGAGGTGGGCTAAACAAAGCTGACAAAGTCACAGTGAGTGATGGCTTTCTTATTCCACTAGAAAGACTGGGTGAGACTTAAAGCTCCAAGAATCCTGTCCCAGGAGGACTGAATCATCAGAAAATGAACAACTATTGAATGTGAAAAATTGTATCTTCAGTCTCAGCACACAAAGACACCTCTCACTCTGAGGTATTATCTGGCCCTTTGGAAAAACAGACAAGAAGTGCAAGCTATCTCTGCTTATGTGATGGTTTTTATTAGGTAAATACCTAATAAAATAAAGATTTGAGCTCTGAAACAGCAGACATTTCCAATTATTGTTCAAAGAGACTCACTGCTCCTTTCTCTTAGTCGTCTCTCTCCCTCCAAAGTTACGCTGTGTTAGAGATAGCTCAGACATGGTTAAAATGTTGGTTTTATCATTAGATGAAGCAATATAAAATCAATTTTATCATTCAGCTGGTTTCAAAAATACCTTCCTTTGCTGACTGTGATGGCATCCTTACAGATGTCCCTGTCAACCTGTTGAATAAATTGCCTCATTAACTGGTACTAGGGAATGTGATGCTTTATGGATTTGAATTAAAGCTATGAAAAAATATAAATTGTCAGGGTGATTTTGTTGTTGTTTGTTTCCCAGCTAGGCCTGTTTCTTCTAGGACAAGGTTTAGCATCTCCTCTTTCTTTGTCTTTTTCCTTTTCCTTTTCGATAGATCTTAAAGGAAATATGCCAAGGCAGCTGCAGTGTGAAACCAATAGGAAAAAAAGCTTATATCCAATCATTCCTCAGCCCTAAAAAATCACACATTCTCCATTTCTAAACAATGAAAAGATGGGACAGGGAATGCAAGAGAGTAGAATGTCGTAGACAGTGGTATGTTGTAGACAGTAGCATGTTGTTTCAGCTACTTCCTGCCCTTTAACAATACCAATGTGTTAGAAGTATTCAAAACTTCACCTATTATCAACCAAGCCCCTAATAATCAGTTAACACCTTAATTATCAGCTAATTGGTAACTAATATTAGTGTTATCAGTTGAACTTTTAGGATAGACTGCACAATAGTCAGCAAAGATGGTTCCTCAATTTTGCCTGCAAGAAAAAAAAAGACTGTTTTCTTATTTTAAACATTTTCCTAAGGAAAGTTTGATCATTTCCTTGTGAAAAGCACATTTTACATTTATAAAATAATCCAGCAGCAGAGTGTCAGGTGAAACATCACTGTCCATCTAATTTTCTATTAAAAATCCATGTATATAGTAAGCACTCAATAAATGTTTTATGAATTAAGTATAAGCACACACTCACACCTAAGATAGTGTCAATCCATTCAAAGAAAAAAAAACAGAGACTCAATAAATGGTAAGGAAGCTAGGCCAGGTTTCCCCATTCCCAATCCAATCTTCCTCCCACTAAGAAACTTGCTGTCATGAAGTAGGGATTATATTAAATACTCTGATTCTCAAGCCTGGAATTCTGTAGGACAGTAAAATGGAAAGAGCCTAGTGATAGTTGGTATCTAGATGCTAAATGTAATTCTTATTTTTACTTTTGGCATTTTTATGAGGCAGAATAAAAATGCAGTTACTAAAGAGAAACTGAGCAATCACATACCAGTTAAACAAAATGTTAACCTATTTTCATGCCAAATTCAGGATTCTAATTATTCTTAAATATAATCATTGTTCTATCCATTCTACTTCGATGTCTTGTGAGCTACTCAAAAGTAGGGACAATATTCCATTCTCACTCCATGTGGATGGCATTCCAGCCCAAGGAAATTGCTCCCTAGGAACTGAATTAATTAATTTATTATTATTAATAAAAGAAATAGCTTAATGGCATTAAAGGGCCACCCACACACACAGCAGAGCATACAGACACACACACTCACACACACACACACACACACACACAAACACACAGTATAAAATTAGTCATTGGCAGGGCACTGTGGCTCACACCTGTAATGGCAGCACTTTGGGAAGCCAAGGCGGGGAGGTCACCTGAGGTCAGGAGTTTCAGACCCTCCTGGCCAACATGGCAAAACCCCGTCTCTACTAAAAATACAAAAATTAGCTAGGTGCAGATGTGGGCACCTTTAATCCCAGCTACTCAGGAGGCTGAGGCAGGAGAATTGTTTGAACCTGAGAAGCAGAGGTTGCAGTGAGCGAAGATCGTGCCACTGCACTCCAGCCTGGGTAATAGAGTGAGACTCTTAAAAAAAAAAGATAAAAAAAAAAGGCAGGAAACAACAGATGCTGGAGAGGATGTGGAGAAACAGGAATGCTTTTACACTGTTGGTGGGAGTGTAAATTAGTTCAACCATTGTGGAGGACAGTGTGGAAATTCTTCAAGGATCTAGAACCAGAAATACCAGTTGATCCAGCAATCCCATTACTGGCTATATACCCAAAGGAATATAAATCATTCTACTATAAAGATACATGCCAACGTGTGTTTACTGCAGTACTATTCACAATAGCAAAGGTTTGGAACTAACCCAAATACCCATCAATAATAGACTGGATAAAGAAAATATGGCACATATACACCATGGAACACTATGCAGCCATAAAAAAGGATGAGTTCATGTCCTTTGCAGGAACATGGATGAAGCTAGGAACCTAACTCAAGAACAGAAAACCAAACACCACATGTTCTTACTCATAAGTGGGAGCTGAACAACAAGAACAAATGGACATAGGGAGGGGGACATCACACACCATGGCCTGTCAGAGGGTGGGGGGCTAGGGGAGGGATAGCAGGGGGTGGGGGGATTGGGGAGGGATAGCATTAGGAGAAACACCAAAATGTAGATGGCAGGTTGATGGGTGGAGCCAACCACCATGGTATGTGTATACCTATGTAACAAACCTGCACATTCTGCACATGTATCCCAGAACTTAAAAGATAATTTAAAAAATAAAATAAAAAATAAACAATTCATACTCGTTTAAATTAAATGTAAATCTCTTTAAATTTCTACATAACATGTTAGAAGCATACCACCTTTAAATGATTATACTATTACTTTAAGTGTTTGTAAATTCTCATATATCATGGAGAAACAAATGAAATTTAAATATGCTGTCATATTTTCTGCAATAATGAAAATTTATCAAATGCACTGTATTACACTATTTGAATGTGGTAAATAAAATATATGATTTATTTGTTAATTTAAATATTGCATTAATGGCCAGACACAATGGCTCATGCTTATAATCCCAGCACTTTGAGAGGCCGAGGTGGGCAAATCACAAGGTCAAGAGATCAAAAACACCCTGGCCAACATGGTGAAGTCCCATCTCTACTAAAAATATAATTCACTGGGCATAGTCCTAGCTACTTGGGATGCTGAGTCAGGAGAACTGCTTGAACCCAGGAGACAGAGGTTGCAGTGAGCCAAGACTGAACCACTGCACTCCAGTTTGGCAACAGAGTGAGACTCCATCTCAAAAAAAAAATATATATATATATATATATATATATAGATAGATAGATAGATAGATATATAGATATATATATACGGAGGACTTCTGCCAAGATGGCTAAATAGGACCAGCTCTGGAGCGCAGTTCCCAGCAAGAGCAACGCAGAAGGTGAGTGGTCTCTGCATTTCCAACTGAGATACCAGGTTCATCTCAATGGGACTGGTTGGACAGTGGGTGTAGCCCAAAGAGGGCAAACCAAGGCAGGGTGGGGTACTGCTTCACTCAGGAAGTGCAAGGGGCTGGGGGACACCCCTCCTAATGAATGGAGGCCATCAGGGACTTTTTCCGGCCACTCCAGCACACCAGTTCAGATACTGAGCTTCTCCCATAGTCTTTACAGCCCACAGATCAGGAGATTCCTGCCAGGCCGACAAGTGCCATGGGTTTCCAGCACAAATCTGGGCGGCCGTTTCAGCTGGTGGCATGGGTTTCCAGCACAAATCTGGGCGGCCCATTTTAGCTGGCACCTTGGAATGCCTGAGAGGCAGAGGCGCCAATTCCCCTGAATAAAAGGGGGCTGAAGGCAGGGAGCCAAGTGATCTGGCTCAGCAGGTCCCACCCCCACAAAGACCAGCAAACTGAAACCCACTGGCTTGAAATTTTCGCAGCCAGCACAGCAGTTTGAGCTGGATCCAGGATGGTAGATCTTGGTGAAGGGAATGGCGTCTGCCATTACCTAGGCAATCTGCCATTAAAGAGGCCGTTCTACCTTACCTGTGTAAACAAAATCACAAGGATGTTTACACAGCAGCTGGGTGAAGCCTGTAGCAGCTCAGCAACGCCTCTGCAGGTATACTGTGACTAGACTCCCTCGTTGCTGGGCAGGGTATCTCTGAAAAAAGGCAGCAGCCCGTCAGGGACTTAAAAATAAAGCACCATCTTCCCAGGACAGAGCACCTGGGAAAAGGGGTGGTTGTGAGTTCTGCTGCACAGACTTAAATGTCCATGGCCAGCAGCTCTGAAGGGAGCAATGGAGCTCCCAGCACAGCACTTGAGCTCTGATAAGGGATAGACTAACACCTCAAGTGACTCCCTGAACCCTGTATATCCAAACAGACACCTCATAGAGGAGAGCTCTGCCTGACATTTGGCAGGTACGCTTCTGGGACAAAGCTACTAGAGGAATGAACAGGCAGCAATCCTTGCTGTTCTGCAGCCCCCGCAGGTGATTCTCAGGCAAGCAGGGTCAGCAGTGGACCTCCAGCAGTCCTGCAGCAGAGGGGCCTGTGAAAAGGAAAACTAAAAAACAAAAAGAAATAGCTTCAACATCAACAGAAAGGAAGTCCACTCAGAGACCCCATCTAAAAGTCACCAACTTCAAAGACCAAAGGTAGATAAATCCACAAAGACAGGAAGAAACCAGTGCAAAAAGTTGAAATCACCAAAACCCAGAACGTCTCTCCTCCTCCAAGGGATCACAACTCCTCACCAGCAAGGGAACAAAACTGCATGAAGAATGAGTTTGAGGAATTGACAGCAGGCTACAGAAGGTGGATAATAACAAACTTCTCTGAGCTAAAGGAACATGTTCTAACCCAATGCAAAGAAACCAAGAACCTTGAAACAAGGTTAGATGAAATGCTAACTAGAATAACCAACTTAGAGAAGCACATAAACGACTTGACGGAGCTGAAAAACATAGCACAAGAACTTTGAAAAGCATACAAAACTTTCAATAGCCGAATTGATCAAGCAGAAGAAAAGATATCACAGATTGAAAATCGACTCAATGAAACAAAACGAGAAGGCAAGATTAGAGAAAAAAGAGTGAAGAAATGAACAAAGCCTCCAAGAAATATGGGATTATGTGAAAAGACCTAATTTGCATTTGATAAGTGTACCTGAATGTGATGGGGATAATGAATCCAAGCTGGAAAACACTCTTCAGGATATTATCCAGGAGAACTTCCCCAACCTAGCAAGGCAGGCCAACATTCAAGTCCAGGAAATATAGAGAACACCACAATGATACTCCTCTAGAAGAGCAACCCTAAGGCACATAATCATCAGATTAACCAGGGTTGAAATGAAGAAAAAAGTGCTAAGGGCAGCCAGAGAGAAAGGCTAGGTTACCCACAAAGGGAAGCCCATCAGACTCACAGCAGATCTCTCGGCAGAAACCCTACAAGCCCAAAGAGAGTGGGGGCCAATATTCAACAACCTTAAAGAAAAGAACTTTAACCCAGAATTTCATATCCAGCCAAACTAAGCTTCATAAGTGACGGAGAAATAAAATCCTTTATGGACAAGCAATTGCTGAGAGATTCTGTCACCACCAGGCCTGCCTTACAAGAGCTCCTGAGGGAAGCAATAAACATGGAAAGGAACAACCAGTACCAGCCATTGCAAAAATGTACCAAGTAGTAAAGACCATCGACACAATGAAGAAACTGTGTCAACTAACGGGCAAAACAACCAGCTAGTATCAAAATGGCAGGATCAAATTCACACATAACAATATTAACCTCAAATGTAAACAGGCTAAATGCCCCAATCAAAAGACACAGACCAGCAAATTGGATAAAAAGTCAAGACCCATAACAATATTAACCTCAAATGTAAACGGGCTAAATGCCCCAATCAAAAGACACAGACCAGCAAATTGGATAAAAAGTCAAAACCCATCAGTGTGCTGTATTCTGGAGACCCAACTCAAGTGCAAAGACTCAAAATAAAGGTATGGGAGAAGGTTTACTAAGCAAATGGAGAGAAAAAAAAAAGCAGAGATTACAATCCTAGTCTCTGATAAAACGGAGTTTAAACCAACAAAGATCAAAAGCAACAAAGAAGGACATTACATAATGACAAAAGGATCAATGCAACAAGAAGAGCTATCTATCCTAAATACATATGCACCCAGTACAGTAGCACCCAAATACATAAAGCAAGCTCTTAACGACCTACAAAGAGACTTAGACTCCCATACGATAATAGTGGGAGACTTTAACACTCCACTGTCAATATTAGACAGATAAATGAGACAGAAAATTAACAAGGATATCCAGGACTTGAACTCAGATTTGGACTAAGTAGACCTAATAGACATCTACAGAACTCTCCACCCCAAATCCACAGAATATATATTCTTCTCAGCACCACATTGCACTTACTCTAAAATTGACCACATAATTGGAAGTAAATCACTCTTTAGCAAA
>CAUYQU010013383.1:0-68759 GCA_963574635.1 Cheracebus regulus | reverse complement strand
CATTAATGATAGACTGGATAATGCAAATGTCATACATATACACCATGGAACACTATGCAGCCATAAAAAGGAATGAGATCATTCCTAGGATTATAGGCACGTGCCACCATGCCCAGCTAATGTTTGTAGTTTTAGTAGAGATGGGCTTTCACCATGTTGCCTAGAATGGTCTCAATCTCCTGACCTTGTGATCTGCCCACCTCAGCCTCCTAAAGTGCTGGGATTACAGGCGTGAGCCACCGTGCCCAGCCAAAAACATCTTGGTTTTTACTTTACCTGCTCTGAGTCCACTGTCCCTTCCTAGAATTAAGGCTCTGGGAGGACTGGGGTCCTGTCTTTCTTATTCCTTATTCCCCATTGCCTAACACACTGCCTGGAACAAGGAGCCCACAATCTATGTCCAATGAATGAAGGAATGAATGAATGGAGTCAAACAGACTTGGGTTCACACTCCAGCTCTGCCATTTTATGACCTTGGGTAAATATTTAATGACTTTAAGCTAGATCCTTATTTTTAAAATGAGCATGATCAAAGCTCCCACCTAACTAGAGGATATGAAGATTAAGCAAGATGACACCTGTCATGCCCCAATCCCAGTGCCAACGGCAGGAAGTGTTCTGTGCAGAACCACAGGGAACAGAGGTCTTTCCAAAGGAAACCTGGCCCTTTCGTGAACCAGTGCCACACTCAGTTCTTCCTTGGGCTTCCAAATCCACAATTCTACCGAGAACAGGTACAACACAGGTCTCTTTATGGCCAATGTAGACAGTTGAAGATAATTATCAAAGAGGTTCTGCGGACCAAAGTATTATTAATTGTCACCTCTTTACAACCCTGCTCAAAGATCAGTTTTTAACAATTAACAGGGCCTCTGAGGCAGGTTATGACTTAATTATTAAGGCAGGAAACACGCCTCTCTTCATCGTCCAGTTACAGCTTTAAATGCCAATGGTGACAGTTAACTAGGGCCACACCCATGAGCTGACCAGCAGGATTAATTTTTTACAGAATTTAACCTTTGCGTTGTTGGACGTGCCTATCCTTGAATTCTCAAACTCCCAGCAAGAAACCTTTTGATTTCTTTCATTAGCTGCTGCACATGCAGAGGAGACAACTCCTACACGGGGTTGGTAGCAAACAGGCTTTCCTCTTCCAAACAGCCAGGAGCCCGTCGTTCTCAAAGCATCGTGCTCCCTCTGCTGGACATTGCCTAAACTGCAACTCCAGTATCCACATCACCCCGCTTCTGAGTGCCTGCTACTAGGAACAATGGGGACACACGACCTTTTACTCCACCGAATCAAAGATAATCCCTTGCCACATGTGACTTTTATAAAGTTATACATGGAAGGTGGGAGTGCAGACTTTTAAGATAATGGGAATTAAGGCTTTTGCCAAAATGAGGCCACACCTCGAAATCCTTTGCTGTGGATTTCAAAGCAAACTGGCACCTCGAGGGGAAGGGGCGGTGGGGGAGTGTTTGGACTTGTTTACGCTGAGCAAGAAAGGGCTTCCTGTTGCTAAGAAGGCCGGATCTGAAGCTCCCAGAGCCTCTGTGGGCTGCCAGCATTTCTTACGCAACCCCCTTTGATGGCCTTGGCGCAAATTAATGAAACTGCGCAGAGGTGATTTCCCTGGAAATCCACCGGGATGAGAATGGAGGGACATCGAGGCTTGCGGCAGAAAGCTGGGGCTGGGCTGCCGCCAAGCAAGCCCTGGACAGAGGGCGGCAGGCGGACGCTTCCCCGGGCTGCAGAGGCGGGTGCTCGCTCATTCAAACACAGGGGTTGGAGGGGGGGCCAGGGAGGCCCAAAATCAGATCGCTGGCGAACCCCATCAAGCCCATGCCTTTCTACCACTCCTTTAGCTGTAGACATTTCCTACTAGAAACAGTGTCTTCCCTTCGTTCTTCATAAAAGTGGATTTTCTGCTGCTAAATTTGAAAAGTCCCCAATTTTCCTTCTTGTTCTCTTCCGAACAGGTAACTCTTTCCAACTCCCCTCCCTCCTTCCCTGTGGAAATTACCCCTTGTTCACCCTAAATGGCCAAAACCCAAGACACAAGGCTGAAGCCCGTCCACAGGAGGACAGGTGAGAGGGTGACGGCATTCCACACCACGGAGCCGGCTCACGATGGGAAAGGAGGCATGTCAGCCTCCACCCCGGCCCTGGAGGGGTGGCCGTGTATACTAAGTAAGAAGAAAACACACAAAAAGTTGTACCGTTCCATTCCAGACACCCTGTAAGTGGGCAGCAAGGTTTGTAATGTATGTGTATGAACAGGAGGACACACCCCAAATAGTCAGCACTTGCTACTTCAAGGGAGCCAGGTTGTTTGACGGGGAGGGGAGACTGACATTTCCTTTCTGCACCTGGGTGTCATGAGTCTGGTAAGAACAGGACTCAGCTCTTGCCAGGTGGATCCCAGATGCACCTCCATGAAGCGCTGCCCTCCCTCCCACCTTGATTTCCCCACTGAGCTGTGTTGTCAGCTTTAACTAGAACGTGGCTCGTGGCTCGTAGCATATTTTAGCACTCATACATCAGTCTTATTTGCCCTAGGTTTTGAACTTTGTAAGGCATGGACATGTCTTTGTAGCCTCCATATCTAGGCCAGCCTGGCATACAATATGTGCTCAATAAATTCTTTCAAACTCTCTGGACTGAGAAGAAACATTTAGTAAATGTTTCCTAACTGGGAGAAATGAATGACTTAGAAGCACACCACGAATGGAACTCCAGTGGAATTAAAGAGCTACGTAGAGAGGACCAAACATTCAGTGCATCCTGTAGTTCTTCAGTATCAGCAGCGTCACCAGAAGGGCTTGTTCGTTTGACTGAGGAGGTCTGTGCTGGGATCTGAGGTCTGGTCCTCCCAGTAGCTTCCCAGGTGACGCTGATGCTCCCAGGCCAGGGACCCTGTGCTGAGAACCGCTGTCCTATGGTCTTAGGGCAAATGACTCCATTTCAAACAGAGAAACAAATTACAAACAGAAAAGTGAGACTGGACCGACGGTTCCAGGACATGGTTGCCCATCAAAATTAGGCCCACCCAGCGTGCTGAAATGTAGATTCCAGGGAGGTCGCCCTCCAAAGCTGAGGGTGGAGCCCTGGAGTCTGTGTTTTTAAAACAAATTCCAAGTGATTCTAAGGCATAGCCAGGTTTGGGAACTACTGATTCGCCTACACATATTTCAAACTTCAGAGAATGGAAACCACCACCAGAATGGAACATAGAGAAAAACAAGGGTGGATGTGGGAGGAACAGAGACAAAGGCTGAGTGGCTAACTCCTCACTTCCATCCGCCTCTGCTCAAATGTCACCCTCTGAGAGGCCTTCCCAGTCACCTCACATCTCATCGCAGCCTGACCCGGCACGTTCTGTCTTCTCTGCCCTGCTCTGATTTTCGTCTCCATGATGGTAATTGCCACCTAACATTCGGTATGTACCCACTTTGCTGCTTCTCTTCTGACTCCCTCTAGAATGAAGGTGACGGGAGGTAGAGAACTTCATCTCTTTGGCTCTCTGCTATCCCTTGGGTGCCTGGACCATACCAAGCCTCAAGAACGACTTGTGGAGTGACAGAATGACCTATGATATCAGCAATTTGGGGTTCACTGGGACTTGTTTTATGGCTTGGTAATGGTCTGGTTTTATAACTGTTTCCTGAATATCGATGAGGATGTGTCTTTGCTAACTGTTGAGTACAGAATTCCATAAATGCCCCTTCAGTCCAGTTTATGGCTGATGTTATTGAAACTTTCTACATTCCTATTACATTTTTGCCTACTTGTGTCAAAATCTCCCACTATAACAGCAGATGTTGTTACTAATAGACAAATGTGTGACAATTAGGCACATTACATACATTATCTCTCTTATCACAGTAATCATTCCAGTTGCCATCATTATGCAGTAAATAACCCCAGATTTCATGGCCAAAAAAATCCCAACATTTTCTTATGCTCACAGATTCTAGGGGTCGAGAATTCTTGTCCAGTAGAGTAGGGACAGATCATCTCTGTTCCACAGTGCCTGGGGCTGCAGCCTGGCAATGCCATGGCTGGGGCAACTGAGGGCTAGGGACCAGGATCACCTGCAGGTGTCTTCATTCACCGGGGTGATGTTGATGCTGGCTGTCAGCTGGGAACTGCAGTGGGGCTGTCACTCCCTGAGGTCTCTCAACACATGTTGGCTTGGGCTTCTTCGTAACATGGCAGCTGGGGTCCAGAAGTGAGCATCGCAGGAGAAAGCACATGGCCTTTTTATGATCTAGCCTCAGAAGTCATTCAACATCACTCCGCCACACCACAACCAAGTCCACATTCAAGAGGAGGGGACATGGACCCCACCTCTTTATGGCAGGACTGTCAAGGTCACATTACATGAAGAACATGTAGGAGGGGAGATAGTACTGTAGCCATCACTGGGAAATACAGTCTGCCCCAGCAGCCCTCTGAAATTGATTTTATTTTTCTCAATTTTAAATTGATGAGAACTAAGACACAGAAAGGTTAAGTGACTTGCCCAAGACCACTCAGCTAGTTAGTGACAAAGTGAAGACTTAATCCTAGGTCTGACTCTAAATCACGTGACTGATTATCTGTATGTGTGTATATATAAAATTCATTTTATACTCAAGCTTATTTTTAAAAATAATTTAAAGTGGCTAAATGCAAAAATCATAAAGTTTCACATTCAGAAAGTAATTCCCATAACTTATTCATCCACTACTAGTATTTTTGAGTTCTCAGTAAGGTACATTCTTATGTTACGTTTCTCAAGCATGAGGCTGGTTTTTATTTCTGCTTAATGCAATTATGAAAAAGAAGGTGAACTAACAAGCGAGAATCAATCAACTTTCCAGGACCTGGGCCTCTTCCTTATTGAACAGATAGTCTTGGGAGGATGCAAAGCTCCCCTCTGCTGCCTGCCCAGTTGAAAGAGCTTCTCTCAGCTTTCCGCATGGAGACGACCCAGGAGGGCCCGATGAGTCTGCCTTTCTCCTCTTCCCCTCCACCTGAAGAGCAGAAATAATTACCTTTCCCCTTCCCCACTTCACAGGAACATGCCAACCATGTGAGACCAAGTCACTGGAGTCCAAGCACAGAGCATTTTCAAGACTTCCCTGAATTGCTGGATCGAAAAGTAAACAGGACCCTAGAGATCTTGGGCTATTGTGGGCATCAGAATCCTGGGAACCCTTCCTTGAGGCACAGATTCCCGGTACCCCAGCAAGAACTTCAGAATCCCCAGGCTGGGACCTGGCATATGTTGAAAGCTCCCCACATGAGTCTGTTGACCACCCTGGATGTAAACCAATGCTTCAGTCTGATGCCCATTATGCAGCTGGGAAACTGAGACCCAAGGGTATAAGTGACCCCAACTTACTGACCCAGAAGGTCAGTGCCAGCCTGGGACCCCAACCCAAGCAGCCTTCTAAGATTTCCTTAAAGTACATTTTCTCTGCTCCAGCATCGTGTCCCATGAGCTTGTTGGTTTATCAGGCTGAGCTGTTTAAAATAAATGAATGGCAACAACAAACTTCCAAGCCAGAGTCACAAAGGCCACCAGACCTTGGTGCAGGACAAGCTGTTCCAATCACACACGTTGCCTATTTTCATCCTCACTACAGGCCAAGAGGCAAAGTTACAGTCATGACCATTTCACAGATTGGGACACAGAGACCTTGAGAAGACACCTGTTTTAGCTGGGCTCAAATAGAACGAAGTCACATCACTGCTGCCTCCAATTCCCTAAGAGCTAAGCCCACCTCCCAGGCACCGGTGTAAACTTTTACAAAAACTAGGGTGCTTGAGTGAGAGCTATGTCACACTAAATAGACTCTTTTTATTCCTATTTAACTGATGAGCCACTGACACGGACATATATTGAGGCCTATTATGCAGCAGGTGCTTTGTCAGGTGCTATTCATTCTTCACAGCATTTAATCATTTCAACAGAAGGCCCATTGCTCTGCCCATTTTAGAGATCAAGAAACTAAGGTTTGGAGAAGTAGGTAATTTGACCAAATTCACACAGCTGCTAAATGGCCCGGGCGCCCATGCTTTGATGCTCTCGTCAAAGTATATGAACAGGATGGGCGCAGCGGCTCACACCTGTAATCCCAGCACTTTGGGAGGCTGAGATGGGCAGATCACTTGAGGCCAGGAGTTTCAGACCAGTCTGGCCAACATGGTAAAACCCCATCTCTACTAAAACAAAAAAAAAATAATTAGCTGGGCTTGGTAGTACATGCCTGTAATCCCAGCTACCTGGGAGGCTGAGGCATGAGAATCAGTTGAACCCGAGAGGCAGAGGTTGTCATGAACCAAGATCACAGGCTCCAGCCCGGGTGACAGAGTGAGACTTTGTGTCTTTAAAAAAAAAAAAAAAAAGTATATGGACAATGTACTGCCTTCATCTGGAGAATGTAAGCTCCCTATGGGCAACTTACATTCTATATGTAACTTACGTGCTAATATATGACTTATAAATTACTTATAACAAGTAACGTATAACAAGTAACTTATATACTAATACAACCATTTTTCCTCAATGCCAGGCACTGCACAGTGGCAGGCACGCTGTAGGTCTTCCAGTAACCCATTTCAATGCAATTAAATCCAACTCAACATCACAAAGACTGAAACTTCGGCCTCTCCTGGAAACAAATAGTACCTGGATCCACACCTCACCATGGTAGCTCCGGCCTGGCACCCAGCAGGGACTCAGAAGACAGCCTGAATGCGAATATGGCTTCTGAGAGGAGCTGTTTCCTCATGAGCTTCCTCGAAGAGGTTCTACAAAGAGGTCTTTTTTGTTCACAGCTGCGCAGCAAGCCCCCAGCAGGCCTTTGGGGAAAGCTGAGCAGAAAGCAGGCAGGTGGTTGCGAAATGGTGGAGGTGGGGGCTGCCCCCTAAATCACCCTCCAGCACTACTGGTTCCCTCTCCGGAGCCAGCAACCCAGGGCATCCAGAGCCCCTCACTCCTGCCAAGCTAGGCAGGAAGCATGGCCTCTGCTTACTCCCAGTCCAGTCCCCCGAAGGGACTGGGCCTCAACCAGCGAGGTGTTTTCCACCGAAACTCTTCAATCAGCTTTTGTCTTTCCGGCTTTACCTTTGGAAAGGTTTTATTTTGCTTCTTGCAGAGCCCCAAGCTGGTCCTGAGATAGTGAGTGCAACGTGGCATTTCCGGGAGTGTGCTCTGCAGCTGGGAGCTGCCGGGTCAGGTCTCTGCTCCCACAGGTGGAGCTGGGTAAGCTCGCTGAGTCTTGTCGTCTCTCTCGTCGTCAGTTTCCTGACAGGCGGATGACTCCAGCTCTGTCACCCAGTGTGAAGTGCAGTGGCATGATCATGGCTCACTGCCGCCTCCACCTCCTGGACCCAAATGATCCGCCCACCTTGGCCTCCTGAGTAGCTAGAACCACAGGACTACAGGCTTGCACCACCATATCCACTTAATTAAAAACAAAAATTGTAGAGATGGGGGTCTCTTGCTTTGCCCAGGCTGGTCTTGAGCTCCTGACATCAAGCAATCCTCCCTCCTTGGCCTCCCAAAGTGCTGGGATTATAGTCGTGAGCCACCACACCTGGTCTCAAAACTATATTTTCTTCTATGTTTTTCATTTTGTGATAGTATTCTGGGATGTGTCCAATTCACTTAGAAAATGGCTTCCCAAAAAAACTGTTAATAACTCATGTTTTGCCTATTTTGTGAAGAAAGTAAGCATGAATATTGCTCCTGGTATAAACCTTTGGAAACATAAGTTTCATGATCCTACAGGCCCTTTAAATTATAATCCTGTGTTCAGGGCTTGTCTTCTCCAAAAGCAGATGGAGGTTGGCCATGACTTACAGTCATCATTGAAATCATGAACCTAAATCTTAAACACTCTCCACACTCCTTATGCCCCTTCCAAATGTGCTGCAAGAGATCTCAGCTCCTACTTCAGGAAGAAGAGAGGGAGGGAGTGATATGGGGAATGGGAGAAAGAAGCACTTTGGGTTACTTCAAAAGCAGGGCCAGGTGCGGTGGCTCACGCCTGTAATCCCAGCACTTCAGGAGGCCAAGGCGGGCAGATCACCTGAAATCAAGAGTTCGAGACCAGCCTGGCCAACATAGTGAAATGCTGTTTCCACTAAAAATACAAAAATTAGCTGGGTGTAGTGGCAGTCACCTATAATCCCAGCTACTCGGGAGACTGAGGCAAGAGAATCACTTGAACCCAGGAGACAGAAGTTGCAGTGAGCTGAGATCACACTGTTGCACTCCAACCTGGGTGACAAGAGTGAAACTGCATCTCAAAAATAAATAAATAAAAATAAATTTAAAAAGCAGACAGCATGCTCACTTCAGCAGCACATATCCTAAAATCGGAGCAATATAGACAAGATTAGCATGGCCCTTGTGTTTAAAAATAATTAAAAAAAAAAAAAAAGCAAGTAACATATACTCATTGAGCAAGGATTCCCACTTCTAGGAACTCATCTTATATACACACTTGTCCGCTTGTGAAACTATACATATGCAATATTAAAAGATTCTTTGTATTAGTAAAAACAAAAATTGACAAGAATCTAAAATTTCATCTGGGGATAAATTAAATATGGATTAAATGTGTACTGTTAGGAGTTAAATGGGTACAATGGAATACACTGCAGCTGTGAGAAAGAATAAAGAAGGTCCGTATTAACTCTTATGTAATCATCTTCAAAATACACTGTTAGATGTAAGGGAGAAAAAAGGGGTCCACATGCAGTGGCTCACACCTGTAATCCCAGCACTTTGGGAGGCCAAGGTGAGACCAGCCTGGCCAACCTGGTGAAACCCCGTCTCTACCGAAAATACAAAAATTTGCTGAGCATGATGGCGCACGCCTATAATCCCAGCTATTCAAGAGGCAAGAGAATCTCTTGAACCCAGGAGGTGGAGGTTGCAGTGAGCCGAGATCCTGCCACTGCACTCCAGCCTGAGTCATCGAGTGAGACTCCGTCTCAAAAAAAAAAAAAAAAAGACACAGAACAATTCTATTGGATGCTTCCCTGTATAAACAAGAATGAGGTAAGATGTATGTCCGGGTATGTGATTACATTTGCATACAGTGTGCCTAGAAGGACCTGTATGAGCTGGGAACACTGGACGCCCTCACAGAGGGGAGCTGGGTGGCCAAGGGATGGGATCTTTTTGGTGTCTTTAGCATTTTGAATCATGTGATTGCATTTGCCTTTCAAGATAAACATTAAGGTCAATTTTTTAAATTGAATAAGTGAAAGAAATCTAGGATCATTCTGTGTCTGGGATTGGCCAGTATTTTCCCAAGTGACCAGAGAGTAAATATTTAGGCTTTTCAGGCTAGTGAGAGCTCAGTCACCACCAACCTCAGCAATGTCTTTGAAATTCTAAAGCAGCCGTGGACAGTAAGTAAAGGAGTGGGTGTGACCATGTGCCAACAAAACTTTATTGAAGATGTAGAAACTTTTAATTTCATTTAAGTTTCACGTGTCATGAAGCATTCTTCACTTCAGTTTTCCTCCAATTGTTTAAAAATGTAAATCCATTCTTAGCTTATGGGGCTGTAATTGGCCAACTCCCACTCTGTGGTGATGGCCTCTTCATTTCTGCAGTGATCTCACTATGGCTTAGGGGTGTGTCCAGCTCGGGGCACCCCTGTTAAGAGGAATATAACCTGCAAACTGGGATGCCATCAGTCTGGTGCCAGGACAGGAGGAATGTTGAAACACTTGGGGCCATAGATCCTAAGGAAAGAAAATTTGGGATTAGGGGGCAAGAGCAAAGTGGAATGAAAGCTGCCATCAAGTAGGTGATGGACTGTGGGAGGGGGGTCCTGGTCTCAGATACAGCGTGGCCAGGTAGGACAAGGTAGCGTTGAGGCTCACCCAAAGGAGAAATATTGACCATGCCTAGAGTTTCCGTGGAGAAGGAAGCTCTGGAGCAGCAGCTGAGCTGCACTTAGGGCTCCAGTGGATCAGTGGATGGGGTGCCCTCAGTGTCCCATCCCTGTCCTCACTACCTCAGGGCACATGAACCCTCCACAGCCAGAACCTGCAATTTTTTTTTTTTTTTTTGAGATAGTCTCACTCTGTCACCCAGGCTAGAGTGCAGTGGCGCGATCTTGGCTCACTACAACCTCGGCTTCCCGGGTTCAAGAGATTCTCTTGCTTCAGCTTCCCAAGTACCTGGGATGACAGGCACCCACCACCACTATTTTTAGTAGAGACAGGGGTTCACCAGGTTGGCCAGGCTAGTCTTGAACTCCTGACTTCAGGTGATCTGCCCGCCTCAGCCTCCCAAAGTGCTCAGGAAAAAAAAAATTATATAGGCTCGCAATCAAGTGCACAATAATTATTTTTTCTTTTCTTTGCATTTGTGAGTGAAAATCCATCTTTCAAGCCTGACTCCTCTATGCCACCTGAAAGAAGATTTAACTTTATCCCATTCCGATTCCCTCTATGATTTCCCGGGATTTCTCCATCTCTCTGTGTTGAATCCAGTGATTCAGATGGTTTCCCTCGTCCTCCTTCTCCCTCCCTGGGGTTGCTCGGGGTCTCCGTCCAGACTGCCACATCCACTTTCTCTCTCTTCTCTCAAGTCACTTCCGAGCCGGTGATCACCTGTTCGGTGTGTTTCCACATCTTCCCTTGGACCCCACCGCAATCTTGTGCTTACAAGTTTAGAACGTTATTCCCTTTGTTCTTCCTCTTCAGCAGGGCCTTTCAAGTGAGGAGCTCCCACCTGCAGTGAGTCAACAGGTAAGCCCGAAGGCGGGAGGGTGCTTGTGTCAGTTACCTGTGTGTCCCCTGTCTATACAAAAGCTCGGGTATGTGTCCAGCAGGCATTTCCAACAACATTTTCAAGACCCAACTCCCACAGATGGCCCCAGGTGGAGCCTTCCCTACCTCAATAGAGGGCGGTTACTCCAGCCAAAAATCTTGGGGTCACCTTGGCTCATGTTTCTCTCAACAGTCCATATCCAATCTGTCAACAAGTCTTGTCAGGTCCATCTTCAAAGTGTATCCAGAATTTTATGCAGTGGAATATTATTCAGCCATAAAAATAATGAAATCCTGTCTTTTGCAACAACATGGATGGAACTGGAGGTTATTAAGTAAGCCGGGCACAGAAAGACAACTATCTTGTATTCTCACTCATATGTGGCAGCTAAGAAAAAGTGGATTTCATAGAGGTAGAGAGTCCAGTGATGGTTACCAGAGTCAGAGAAGAAAATCAGCAGATGAAGAGAGGTTGGTTATTGAGTTCAAAATACAATTAGATAGAGGAAATAAGATCTAATGCTCAGACAAGAAAAAAAAAAAAAAAAAAAAAAAGAAAAAAAGATCTAATGTTCAATAGCACAATAGGGTTACTACAGTTCAAAATAATTGTGTGTGTGTGTGTGTGTGTGTGTGTGTGTGTGTGTGTGTGTTTTAATATAGAGATGGGAATCTCACTATGCTGCCCAGGCTGGTCTGAAACTCGTGGGCTCAAGCAATTCTCTCATCTTGGCTTCCCAAAGTGCTGGGATTACAGGTATGAGCAACTGCCCCTGGCCAATAATGTATCATGTATCTCAAAATCTCTGCAAGAGATTTGGAATGTTCTCAACACAGAGAAACGACAAATGTTCAAGGTGATTGACATGCTAATTACCCTGATTTGATTATTACATATTGTGTGCATGTATCAAAATATCGCACTTACACCATAAGTATGTGCAAACATTATGTATGCATAAAAGTTAAAATTAGCTAGGTGCGTCTGTAGTCCTAGGTACGTGGGAGGCTGAGTCTGTAGTCCCAGGTAGACGCTGAGGGAGAAGGATTGCTTGAGACCAGGAGTTCATGATCAGCTAAACAACATAGACTCTGCCTCAGTTTCAAAAAAAAAATCCTGGCACTTTGTGAGGCCAAGGTGGGAGGATCATTTGAGGTCAGGAGTTTGAGACCAGCCTGACCAACATGGTGAAACCCCATCTCTACTAAAAATATCAAAAAAAAAAAAAAAAAAAAAAAAGGCCAGGCAAGGTGGCTCACAAACTTTGGGAGGCCCAGGTGGGTAGTTCATGAGGTCAAGAGTTAAAGACCAGCCTGGCCAAGATAGTGAAAGACTGTTTCTACTAAAAATACATAAAAATACAAAAATTAGCCAGATGTGGTGGCAGGCATCTGTAATCCCAGTTACTCGGAGGCTGAGGCAGAGAAATGCCTGAACCCAGGAGGCAGAGGTTGCATTGAGCCAAGATAGCACCATTGCACTCCAGCCTGGGCGACAGAGCAATACTCTTGTCTCAAAAAAAAAAAAAAAAAGAACAAAATAGCCAGACATGGTTGTACACACCTGTAGTCCCAGCTACTCTGGAGGCTGAGGCAGGAGAATCACTTGAACCCAGGGGACAGAGGTTGCAGCTAGCTGAGACTGTACCGCTGCATTTCAGCCTGGGCAATAGAGAGCAATTCTGCATTAAAAAAAAAAAATTAAATTTTGTAAATAGTTTATTTTAATGTAGCCATAATTTAACCGCTTCTTTCACTGATCGCTTCTCTCTTCTCTCTCCCTCTCCTCTTCTTCGCCATCGCTCTTAATTTCTATCTATCGCCATCTCAGGACATTGTCTGATTTTCTCCCCAGTGCATTTTGCTTTCTGAGAGTATCTTGTTTGTTCAATTCCTTGCGCGTGGATTTTCTGTCTCCCCTTCCTCTAAAATGTAAACTCCCTGAAGACAGAGACACTGTGTAGTTCACACCTGCTTAGCCGAATACAAGTAAAGGCACTGCAGAACTTGCCTTCTTCAAACAAGCATGGGCACTAACAGCTTCCAGCACCAGAAAACTGAAATTCTCTTTTGCCTTCTCTTTAATGCTCTGCCTCCATTTCTAAGCTGGTTTTCTTCTGGATCTCTGTTCCGATTCTCACACACCTGAGTGTGCCTTACCCTGCTTCCCTTGCTGATCTCATTGTTCGTCCTTCAAAATGTTTTTGGCACATTTCATGGTAAGGCTCTGAGACAGCGCTCCAAAATGTGTCTACAGATCTTCTGTTGTGGTTCCTTTGAAGTTTGTTGAATTATATTGTTTTGACAGAACTGTCACATCTCAAAACGTGTTGCTGACTAAAAACATATGCAAGACCTTTTTTCATTCTTACTTTCTTCCCTTTTTGTTTTAAAGAAAAACTCTACCATCATCTTGCAACTAAATGTATGGCCACAAGAGGGCACCATGAGGCCACATTTCTGCTCTATGCAAAGAGCATGAAATTTAAGAGACCTGGTGGGAACAGTGCAAAACTCTGGGACTTTTATTCTTAATCTCTTTCTTCATTCCAAGGTCTACCGCCCAGTGGTAACAGATCCTGTGGGGAGCAGGCTGAGAAAACCAAATACTGCTACAACATTAACAAATAATAATAATCGATGATAAGCTGTGAATGTCTTCCAGTTGGTAGAAACTGTAAAAGCACACTTACTCGGATATACTTTGTTCTAAGTTATTTTTATGAAGGCTGAGTAAAAGTGGATGGATCAACAGGATTGGGATGCAAACCCTGGCTGTGTATGCAGTGTCTGTGTTCTGCTATAACGCTCCATGTTCAGCACAGCGCAATATGGGAGTCCCTAGTCACATGTGCGTATATTTAAATTTTAAATTAACTTAATTAAAATTAAATAAAATTAGGCTGGGCGGGGTGGCTCACACCTGTAATGCCAGCACTTTGGGAAGCTGAGGAGGGTGGATCACCTGGGGTCAGGAATTCAAGACCAGCCTGATTAACATGATAAAACCCCATCTCTACTAAATACAAACAATTAGGCAGGCTTGATGGTGCATGCTTGTAATCCCAGCTGCTTGGGAGGCTGAGGCAGGAGAATCACTAGAACCTGGGAGGCAGATGTTGCAATGAGCCAAGATTGTGCCATTGCACTCCCAGGTTCAAGCGATTCTCCTTCCTCAGCCTCCCAAGTAGCTGGGACTACAGGCATGTGCCACCACACCCAGCTAATTTTTGTATTTTTAATAGAGATGGGTTTTCGCCAGGCTGCCCAGGATGGTCTGGAACTCCTGGCCTCAAGTGATCTGGCCTCCTAAAGTGCTGGGATTACAGCCATGAGCCACCGTTCCCAGCCTCTCCATCAATTTTATCAACGACAACCTCAAAGAGAAATTTTGACCTTCAGTAATACTGTAAATGAGATGGTTTGATGGATTTGGAAGAAGTGGGGAGAGAACAATACAAAAAAGTTTTCAGGGCCAGGCACAGTGGCTCACGCCTATAATCCCAGCACTTTGGGAGGCTGAGGCGGGTGGATCACATGAGGTCAGCAATTAAGAGACCAGCCTGGCCAGCACGGTGAAAACTCATCTCTACCAAAAATACAAAAAAATTAGCGGGGCATGGTGGCAGCTGCCTGTTAGCTACTTGGGAGGCTGAGGCAGGATAATTCCTTGAACCTGGGAGGCGGAGGTTGCAGTGAACCAAGATTGCACCATTGCACTCCAGCCTGGGCAAAAGAACGAGACTCTGTCTCAAAAAAAGAAAAAAAAAAGAAAGAAAAGAGCCTTTAAATATGCACATATTGACAGTTTTCGCATAAAAGGGGATGAAAAACAGAAAGTTAAATAAATAAGTTGCACATAAACTTTATAAATTGCCCTTACACAGGTTTGAGGCAAAGGGGAGCCTGAGACTTTGGCATCAGAGAATCCTACTCAACTGTTAACTGGCTGTGTGTCATTAGAGAGATTAATTTCCCTCTCTGAGCCACCACCTTGTTTATCTCTACAATGGAGATAATAACAGTACCTATTTCTGGGAATGTGAGGATTAGGAAATTAAATCTTTTTTTTTCAGACATGGTTTCACTCTGTCGCCCAGGCTGGAGTGCACTGCTGCTATCTCAGCTCACTGCAGCCTCTGCCTCCTGGGTTCAAACGATTCTCCTGCTTTAGCTGCTCGAGTAGCTGGGATTGCAGGTGCCTGCCACCATGCCTGGATACATTTTGTATTTTTAGTAGAGACAGGATTTCACCATGTTGGCCAGGCTGGTCTCAAACTCCTGACCTCAAGTGATCCACCTGCCTCGGCCTCCCAAAGTGCTGGGATTATAGGCGTGAGCCACTGTGCCGGGCCAGGAAATTAAATCTAAATCACCTGGTGCATAAAAATGCCAAAATGGCTACACTCATGACTATTTATTTCACATATCCCAGCTGTATGACTTAAGAAATGCCACTCTCTGGTGTCAATCTTAAAAAGAAATGTCTGTATGTTATTAAGGATTATAAATTGGGTCCCCTCTGAAGTTCCTCCAGAGATACCAGAAAAGCTTTCAATAGCTTTTACCTCAAATCAATGGATGAAAATGATTGTAACACCTCTATCATTGCCATTTGCTCCAGATATCGCTGCCATAGGACCTGCTTTTAGACTTTGTTGACATCAATGTCAGAGCAGTAGCTGAAATAAAAGCATCTTCAAAATACTTCACAAAGCACCTGAATGACATGGGTTGCACAGAACAGCCAAGCCTGCTTGGAGTCCCATGTTTGGGCAAGGACAGGGTGGAAGAGGGAAACGCAAGCCCCACTGCCTGCTTTCAAAAAGCCTTTCTCCATAAAGAATACAGGAGTTTTTAAAAGATAGCAAACAGATACCTCAAGCATTCACTGAAAGAATCGCATCGGCAAATTCTAATTTCAGGTCTGTGTCAACCACAAGAGTCTGTGTCCAACAGGTGTAAAAGGCTTTTTGGCAAATTTATCACTTTACGTACCAGTTTGCTTTTGGACACCTTTTTCAATTTATTTTTCTTTTTTCACATCAATCAGGGAATATGCCAACATCGTAACGAAGTCTGAGGAGGGCACATCTCACACACAGGCGTGAAAACCCAATCATCACGCTTATGAACTACAAAAGGATCCTGGATTTCATTAACGGGCACATTTCTGGGTTTTGCTCTGCCAAGCTTCATCCTTTCATCCTCAGGCTGGTCTCGCAGAGACAGAAAGCAGCTGTTCACTTCAAGACCGGAGTCTGAATTCCGCATAGGAAGCAGAGGTCAGGGAAGGGAAAGGTTAAGGGGTCAAGGACACAGAACTTTCTCCCAGCAAGAAAACGTCACTCCAGACTTCTGCTTTCATCTCGCTGGCCAGGACTGTATCACAGGGCTATTCCTAGGAAGCTGGGTGGCCAGCAGGTCACCTTTCCACCCTTTATAGAAAAGGTAGGCAATGGCTGGGCGCGGTGGCTCATGCCTGTGATCTCAGCACTTAAGGAGGCTGAGACAGGCAGATTATTGGAGGCCAGGAGTTCGAGACCAGCCTGACCAACATGATGAAATCCTGTCTCTACCAAAAATACAAAAATTAGCCAGGCATGGCGGTGCATGTCTGTCATCCCAGCTACTAGGGAGGCTAGGGTAAGAGAATCACTTGAGCCCAGGAGGTGGAGGTTGCAGTGAATGGAGATCACGCCACTGCACTCCAGCCTGGGCAACCCAGCAAGACCCTGTCTCAAAAAAAAAAATCCTCCCCCCGTAGCCTCCCAAAGTGCTGGAATTACAGTCATGAGCCACAGCACCCAGCCACTATATATTTTTTTGCTTGTATTTGCATCAGGAAACACTAAAAGAAAAAGCAAGAAACTATTAAAAATGGTTACCTATAAATTGGGAGTAAGTGGGATAAGAACAAGGGTGAGAAGGAGAATTTTGTGTCATTTTAACCATTTAAAATTGTCTAATTCTATTTTAATGACTTTACTTATTTAACAAACTTTAATTGAGCAATGCCCCAGGCATTCATGAATACCTGGGTGGGGATAAGGAGTGGAGGCAGCTAGAGAATGTGATAGGCCGGGCACCGTGGCTTACCCCTATAACCCCAGCACTTTGGGAGGCTGAGGCGGGCGGATCATTTGAGGTCAGGAGTTTGAAACCAGCCTGGCCAACATGGTGAAACCTCGTCTCTACTAATAATACAAAAAAAAACATTAGCCGGGTATGGTGGTGAGTACCTGTAATCCCAACTACTCGGGAGGCTGAGGCAGGAGAATTGCTGGAGCCCAGAGGCGGAGGTGGCATGAGCAGAGATCTCGCCATTGCACTCCAGCCTGGGTGACAGAGCAAGACTCCGTGTCCAAAATAAAATAAAATAAATGTGACAGTATGCTCATAAATATGTACACTTGTACATATTAAAAATATATCTCTGAATATCTGCTTTCTTGCAATGGAAAATAATTCAGTTACGTGATTAAGAAGCCAAATCTAGTTAGTAATTGAAAGTGCATCAGTATGAGAGAGATAGAAGAATTAGAGACCCCATTCGAGAAGCAAGTGCATTCTCAGAGATGGTAGTCATTGCCTTCAAGGGAACTGAGCCCCTCTGTGGGGGACAACCACTGCACTCAACATAAAATGTCATTTCAGAGACACCGTGTTTGAAATAGAGCTACCCTCCCCCACACTCCCTCCTCTCTTGCTTTATTTAGGATCATTGCTCTTATCACCATCTTACATATATTTTTACTTATCTTGTTTGTCTGTCTTCATTAACTACTCCAGGTCCAGACTCGTAAGTAGTCCCTTAATAAATATCTGTGGATGAACAAATCAGCAGATCGCTGCCTGGATTGCTTGATGGCTCTTTCTGAGATGTCTGACTCCAGAACACTGGTTTTGTTGTCTCAGAAATCTCAATGCATGTCTCCATCCCTGTGGCTGTTACCACTGCAAGAACGTATGCAAAGCTGGTCATCGCCGTGGATCCAATCGAGGCTATGTGCATTGCTGGCCTATGTACATACTGAAATTAACCACCACTGAAAATGTCTTTAGAAGGACTACGCTGACTCCACAGTGAGATAAAAAGCTAGCATGTCCTTCCAAAAGTCAAGGAAACAGAGTAGCAAGGAGTAACTTTGACATTAGGAGAGCATGTATTTGTCATTGTGGGGATGACAGAAATTCCACGTTTTCTTGCCAAGCCAAAACCAAGAGCTTTGCAGAGCTTAGGAAAGGAAAATACCCACAAAATCCTCAGAAGAAATGAAAATGTCAAGCCAGGAGAGACTGTTATGAGCAGTCCATGCATCGTGCAGGCATGTGCTCTGTTTCAGTGGGCAGCTTATTTCCTTACTTTATATAAAATAATGGTATATGTTACCATCTTAGATGGCTGGGAATATAGCGTGGTTTGCCTGCCAGATAAGGTTCTGTTCTCACCTCCAACCACATCCCTAGGTGCAAGGATGTCTATTTCAAATTACATAACAATTCAATAACGAATCCTTATAGTTTAATGACTTGTTCAGTTGTTTTTGTCTTTTGAGAGGGTGCTGATTTTAAATGTCTCCATCTCAAACTGCTTGAACCGAGCCAATAATAGTCACAAGTCAAAATACTATGAGATCACTTGGAGAGGGACTGGTTAAATACATTATGGTTCATCTATACAAAAGACCATGAAGCTGTTAAGATGACTAGGGCAGCTTCCTAGATACTAATTTGGAGTATCACAAAACTCTGGTAAATAGGGAAGAACAAAAAAGACCAGGTGCATCTACCTAAATGGGTTCAGTGTGCACTCACTATGAAAAGGGGAGTGACATAGGCCAGGCACAGTGGCTCATGCCCATAATCCCAGTACTTTGGGAAGCCAAGGCAGGCGGATCACCTGAGTCAGTAGTTTAAGGCTAGCCTGAACAATGTGGTAAAACCCCACCTCTACTAAAAATACAAAAATTAGTCAGGTGTGGAGGCAGACACCTGTAATCCCAGCTACTCAGGAGGCTGAGCCAGAAGAATCACTTGGACCCGGGAGGCTGAGGTTGCAGTGAGCAAAGATTGCACCATTGCACTCCAGCCTGGCAACAGAGCGAGACTCGGTCTCAAAAAAAAAAAAAAAAAAAAGACTGGGTGCAGTGGCTCATGCCTGTAATCCCAGCATTTTGGGAGGCCGAGGTGGATGGATCACCTGAGATCAAGAGTTGGAGACCAGCCTGACCAACATGGAAGAAACCCCATACTAAAAATACAAAATTAGACGTGGTGGCACATGCCTGTAACCCCAGCTACTCAGGAGGCTGAGGTAAGAGAATTGCTTGAACCAGGGAGGTGGAGGTTGTGGTAAGCCAAAATCGTGTCACTGCACTCCAGCCTGGGAAACAAAAGTGAAACTCCATCTCAAAAAAAGAAAAAAAGAAAAAGAAAAGGGGAGTAGTGGGGGAAGGGGAAGTGATGACCACCTTGCGCTTGCCAGGGTAGGTATCCAGTTATCTCTGGAAAGACACAGGACTTTTTTTTTTTTTTTTTTTTTAAGACACAGTCTCGCTCTGTCAGCCAGGCTGTAGGATACAGAACATTTCTGCAAAATACTTTTTTTTTTAGAGACCGGGTCTCACTCTGTCACCCTGGCTGAAGTGCAGTGGCATGCTCTCAGCTCACTGCAATCTCTGCCTCCTAGGTTCAAGCGATTCTTTCGCCTCAGCCTCCCAAGTAGCTGGGATTACAGGTGCACACCACCATGCCCGACTCATTTTTTTATATTTTTAGTGTTTCACCATGTTGGCCAGGCTGGTCTTGAACTTCTGACCTCAAATGATCCACACACCTTGGCCTCCTAAAGTCCTGGGATTACAGGCGTGAGCCCATGTACCCAACCTGCAAAATGCTGCGTTTTGAACTCATTTGTAGATAGGGCTTACTATCTACCAGTTGGTAATTGAAAGTGCCTAAGTATGTATTTTTCTAGTAGTTAATGGTTACTCTTTTTTTTTTTTTTTTTTTTTTTTAAAGATGGGGTTTCCCCATTATGGCCAGGCTGGTCTTGAACTCCCGACCTCAGGTGATCCACCCACCTCGGCCTCCCAAAGTGCTAGGATTACAGGCGTGAGCCACCGCGCCCCGCCCGGTTACTCTTTTTCTAATGGTTAATCCTCTTAACAGCCCTATGAGGTATGGGCCTCATACCCCTTATTCTAGAGATGCACAGAGATCACACAGCCAGAAAATGGCAAAGCTGGGATTAAAATCAGGGAAACGCTCCTTGTCTTGGTGCACTCTGCCCCACTGATAAGACTGGCCTGGGATGTAGGGGAGAGGGGTATAACCAAGAAACCTGGAAGCCAAGAGTGGAAGGACAGAAAGTCAGTATATACTATTTTGTTCTATTAGAATGTTTGCCAGGTGTAAACATCATCTATAATTTAAAATAATTTAAAAATTTTTAAAAATAGATAACGCATTTAAAATGTCTCGCTGGAAAAACACAGGCAATCCATTTAGAAGGATCAGGTGAAGCCAGATGGTGAAGTACATGGAGCGTGAAACCAAAAGCCTGAGTTTGCTGTGAAAGACGAGGAAGCTTTTTTGATGTTCTTCATGTGGGCAAGTGGAAGTGGCTCTGAGAATCTTCAGCTACCAGGAATGGGTTCCTCTCTGCTGTCCCCTCCTCGGGGTCACCCTCCCCCTAATTCTATGAGTCCTCCAAGACTAGCCAGCACCTAAGCATAATGGATAACCATTGGGCTTTGGAGTCAGAACAACTGATTCTCATTCTGACCCTCCACTTTCAAAGGGTCCCTGAGCAAGCTGCCTTTCTTCACCTCAAAGAATCTCATCCATAAAATGGGCATAATATTAAGCACCTTACAGTGTTGATAGTATGCTTAAATTAGGTAATACATGATATGTGCTAGGGGTAATGTCATGCATAAAAGTGTTTGCTATTATTATTCTAGCATTGACCAGGATTGAAGCCTCAACTTGGATTCCAATAAAACTGTTGTCTTTCCCAGGGACAGCCAGTATCTTCCCCTTCTCTCTTCATGTTTCTCCTTTCTCCCTTAGAAGAAACACCAGGTGCTGGTCCAGGTCTAGTTTATATCAAGTCATTTAATGTGCCCAACAATCCTACCAGGTAGATTTAATTATACCCATTTTCCAGATGAGAAAACTAAGGCTCAAAGAAATATTGTAACTTACACAAGATGCCTCAGCTGGGGATGATGAAGTTGTGACTTAATCCTTATCACTGCAACTCCCATGCCACTCTCCTCTGCCCATTACACCATGCTTCGGGATGGTCCTGCTCACTTAAAGTCAAGCAGAACCTGCCTCAGCTGAGAAGCCTTCCCAGACTGCCACAGCTGCACTAACATAGCTCTCCTGTGCAGCTATGCAAGTCACATGCCAGTTTTAGTTAAAATCTTGCATTGCTTTTCTTCAGGGTGACTGAATTCATCAAATATAAAATTAGGCTGGGTATGGTGGTTCACACCTATAATCTCAGCACTTTGGAGGCCGAGGTGGGTGGATCACGAGGTCAGGAGTTCAAGACCAGCCTGACCAACATGGAGAAAAAAGTACCAAAAATGAAAAAAAATGCTGGGTGTGGTGACACAGGCCTGTAATCCCAGCAACTCAGGAGGCTGAGGCAGGAGAATCACCTGAACCCAGGAAGCGGAGGTTGCAGTGAGCTGAGATCGCACCACTGCACTCCAGCCTGGGCAACACTGTAAGACTCCTTCTCAAAAAAAAAAAAAATGAAATTGGACTAAATCCACTGTTTTTAGCCCCCCCGAATACAAAGCAACTCATAAAAGCTGCTACCTAACAAGAGACATGCTTTTCTGCATCTGTATGTTGTGTGTACCTCTTACTTCCCTTTGTTGGGATAAGTAAAATTTGATAGCCATCATTTCATGAAATTCCAACTGAATACTTAAACACCTGGATTTTTTTCTGTGCTGTATTTTTTTTAGAGGAAACATGAAATATACTGGAAAATTTTCCCTACCTCCTATATCTGGATATACTTCTAATATTCAATACAAAACCATTATAATGATCACAAGACACTGCAAATTCTATTGCATTTTGAATCACCAAATATTGAGATATATTTAGTTTATGCTAAATCCCTGACTTTAAAAGAACCGACATATTTGGCAAGCTGCTGGATCCTAGCACACTTCCACCTGCAGTCTTTACTTGCACTGCCAGAGCTGTGGAACATGCATTTTTGACAAACCCACAATGAAAACTGACCCACATATTTCAACAGAAATGTTACAATTGCTACATTTAACCACAGTACTACACTCACATTAAGGACTAAACAGCTTATTGTATAATAGCCTGAAAGTTAGCCACATTTTAAATAATTCATATGAGAAACTCTATTCTGAATTCCAATCTGATGTTTTCAAAGTGGGAAACTGCATGCATTCCTAAGTGCACATGGGAATTGTCACCAACTAAGCTTACGCTTCCATTGTGTAGCATTGCATGTAATGCAAAGAAAAACAGTATGATCCAAAATGAAGACAGAATACTAAACCCATCTCTCTCTCAAATTCTCAGCGATTATAGGCCGCATCAAAAGCCTCACAACTCAACTGCAAAAGCTTCTTGCTGCAAGTCCCATTACACTATGTCTAAAGCAGGACTTGGGTGACGTAATGATAGTGTCCCCCCTGCGGCAGCACCTATCCCCTTCGAAATATGTTGTGCGATGTGGGTGTGCTGTGCTTTCTATAGGTGAGAAGTAGCTGGTCTCATTCACAGAAGTACCTTGTTAGGATACTCACTTTCTGGTGATACTGTCCAACTGCCACTGATTTCCTGGCAAGGGCATGTAGCAAAATGTACTGTTCCCAATCCCACAAACCTAGTAGCAAAGAAAAGTTTCAGGGGTGACCTTAGCATCCTTGAAGTGGGCAAAGTAAACACATGATCAGTAAAACATAGGAATCCAAAGTGGGCTTTGGACCAACAACTTGCTTTCAATTTTGTTAACACTTGTCAAGCATGGGACTAGCCTGTGAGGTTACAAAGATGAGTGAAACAGTGGACTTGGCAGACTAGTATACAGGGACTTCCTGGGATTTTTTTGAATATTTATTACTTTTAGTTAAGGGAAGAAAAACCCTGAAAATGTACAAATAAAACCTAAAGACTACAAACTCTACTGCTAAATTTTAAACTAAAAACTTTCTGAATAAAAGGGAACTGTATACTCTTCATTTTAGATAATTCAGTTTACTCCTCGCCAGTGGAAAAATCAGTTTTCCCATCATTAGCCGTGAACTATGTACTAGCTATACTATTGAGTAAATAAAATGTAGTAGGTAAGAGATCAAACATAAATGAGACGCTGAAAACTAAAAAATACGGTGAGAAACACACTGACTAGTACTCTTGAGTTCAGAGCCACAGACCTTACCCTCCACTGTAGCTACTGTGCAATAATACACCCAAGAGGGTCGAGTATGGTG
Source organism: Cheracebus regulus (assembly GCA_963574635.1). NCBI lineage: Eukaryota > Metazoa > Chordata > Mammalia > Primates > Pitheciidae > Cheracebus > Cheracebus regulus. The sequence goes on along the minus strand of CAUYQU010013383.1, from coordinate 45,459 downwards.
GCTCACGCCTGTAATACCAGCACTGTGGGAGGCTGCGGCAGATGGATAGGAAGGGAGAACCCAGAGTTGAAAACAGAACCGTCCTTTCCACTTCAAGTTTATTCTACACTTCTTGCCATTTAGTTGCCTGAAGGCGGGACTGCAAAAATAATAATAATAATAATAATAATAATAATAATAATTTAAGAGTCTCACTACATCACTCAGGCTGGTCTCAATCTATCACTCAGGCTGGAGTGCCGTGGTGCGATCTAGACTCACTGTAACCTCTGCCTCCCAGGTTCAAACGATTCTCCTGCCTGTCTGCCAAGTAACTAGGATTACAGGTGCCCGCCACCACACCCAGCTAGTTTTTGTGTTTTTAGTAGAGACAGTGTTTCACCGTATTGGCCAGGCTGGTCTCGAATTTTTGGCCTCAAGAGATCTACCCACCTCACCACCTCGGCCTCCCAAAGTGCTGGGATTACAGGTGTGAGCCACCACGCCCAGTCTTTAAAATGATTCTTAACACAAATATTGTAAATATATACAAGCAAGCTAATGCCAAATTATACCAATGGAGAAACTTCTTAAATCTGTATTCTGTTGACAATCAGCATGACCTGCCTGGCAAAAAAACAACTGTCAAGTCAGATGCACCCTCTGCTGGAACACCCTGTCACCACATAAGAAACAGGGCTGTAACAAAGTCATGCATTACGTTTCCTCAGTTGAGGATCTGAGGTGGACGGTGGTGTGGGGTGGGGTGGGGGAATGAGGGCGGCAGCAGGGTAAATAAACTATTATGGCACATGAAATAATTACACACAAAATATTCTGATTTATATTTTATTGCAATATGAAAATACATTTATTTGGCAAAGTAATCTAGGCTCCAAGTTGAAATAAAATTCTGAAGAGAGAGTACTGATTTTTAAAATGTGAAATAGATGTACTCTAACCAATACATATTAGCACTATTAGGCCAAAACCCAATAAACCTAATTTTTATAATTCCGTTTGAAATTACAAGGTATTTTGCATTCATCCATTTTACGATTAGCACAAATCTTGAGAGAACTGCCCCTCATTTTATCAAAACCAATGTTAAATTCCTGTTCAGAAGACAATTTGAAACACTACCGAATATTTTCATTTCCTTTGGTTTTATAAGTTGCATTTTCATCCTTACCATGTTACATTTTTTCATAATCAAACACTGTAGCAGCTTTAGATTCTGCCCATGTACCCTTTAAGTAAACTAGTATACTACATTTACATTATTTGAAAAACTGCTGATTTTACAAATGCAAAAATGCATAAATACATGCCTATCTACACCTGCAAAACAAAATACTGTGAGTCTCAACGCTTTAACAGGCCACACCTCCTGACCGAGGATTTCTGGGATGCCTTTCCAAGCCACAGGGCCTGGTTGGCAATTCCACTGCTTCAAAACACATTTCTGAAAGGTGTAGTTACAATAAACCCTAAGCAGATTAAATTTACCTAATAATCAACATTTAAAATATGACATTTTCACTACTTCTGTTCTACATTTTTCAGAACTGAAAATATATATTTTTCAAAAATGTACAAGGATTTCACTTTTTAAAAGGGAAAAGTGCTAAAAACATAATACACATACATACACACACACACACATACACACACACACACACACACACACACACATATATATATATTTTTTTTCTCACTTTCCTCATCAGCATCTTCAAATTCTTTTTACATGTTGGGTTATAGTCTAGAGAACAGGTAAGCAATCTGCTCAAGGTCAAAAAATATCTTTAAACACTGAGGTCTTGATTCTTCACTCAGATCTTTTATTAGGACTTTGCTTGATGTATGTTAAGAAATATGCCTAAAATCAGCTTTTTAAAAATTCATAAATGAATCAGTTACTATTAGAACTGACATTTTCATTAAGCAAAGTCTGTGTTAAGTGCACCTATGCATACTTGCGGAAACTTACTTCCAAATGGCCATCAGTATCTAAAACCAGCTTAACAAGGTTTCCCAATTTAACTACAGAAGTATTCCACCTACCCTAAAGAAGATATTCCATGAGCATTCTACAATTATCTGTACAAACAGCAACAAGTTTGATCTATGATCAACATATGAGTATCTAATAAATATTAAAACTATTAAACTATAGATTAAAATGCAGATCTCTCATAGAGTTAAGTGATGTCATTTTGGTACATTCACCATTATTGTACTTTATTTAATAAAGAAATACATTTGCTCTTGCAAATATAGCAACTGCAAGTTTACAAATAAAACCACAGACCTCAAAGTCATAATGCTAAATTTTCAACTTATAACCAACAAAAGTAAATCAATTTGTTTACAAATGGTCCATGGCACTACAATTAAAATAAAAAATAACAAAGGTCACAGGATCTTAGGTAGGTTTACTGACAATTTCATAAATATTCTAAAGAAACTTCCAGAATTTCTAAACTTAAATTTGTTTCATTTTAACATTTTTGAAAATCTTTTTTTAAATTTACAATGTTTAATTTTTCCCCCTCTTGGGTACAGTAAATCCATGTTCAGATTTTATTCCAACTATTAGACACAGTCATAAATATATCATCTAGCTGCTGTGAATCTGACAGTCAAGTCAGTCAGTAGTATGTTATCCTACAAACATAAATAGTTCCAAATCGTTTTGGCATTTATAGTCATGACAATTTAAGTAGTCAAAACGCAGAACTCGTGGTTGCCCCCCATATCACCCAAAAGCATATGATACAGTGTCAGAAATTGTTTGCACCACTTTTAGAAGCTCATCTGTGTAGTTCAGGTATCTGAAACTTAAAAAAAGGGATTCTTTCATATTTTGATAAAAATATACTCAAATATTTCATAACATTAATATTTATTGCTTTATATGAATACTGTATTGAAAGCCCAAGCATTCAGTTTACACACAGAAATTATACAATTATATACCGCTTCACAAAGGCAGTGAACACATTACATTCTACAAAATCTACTTTACAGAAATTTAAAAACTCTAAATATCAAAAGGTACAGCTGAAGAAACAGGTATAAATTTGGCAGCCAGTAATTTTGACAGGGAAGTTTGCAGCTTGCATGACTTTAAATATGTAAATTTGAAAATACTGAATTTAGAGTAATCATTGTGCTTTGTGTTGATCTGAAAAATGTAACACTGGCTGTCGAAGAAGCACGTTCAAAAATATTTAATTCACTTCAAAATGTCATACAAATTATGGTGGTTTCTATGCACCCCTAAAGCTTCAGTCATTCAGCTCAGGTACATAACTAAAGTAATATATTAATTCTTCCAGTACACTGGTGTTTCATATCATTGACATTTGCATACTCTAGAATAATTTAGAAAGACGTGTAATATTCACAATGTTCCAAAAAGCAAGCAAAAGGTCAAGGAACCTGCTTGGTTCTTCTGAGATGGTCTCATATCAGCTTCATAAGCATTCATTCTACAAAATAGTAAGCTAACATTTAAACACAATTTCCAAGATAAAGCATATTTTCTCATAAATAATGAAGTCTTTTTCTCAGGCACCTCACAAGTATACAAAAGAATTTGAGTTTGAACAGATCTCTTGGAATGTGTTTAGCCTGGTATTTCAACAGACTTAAGATTTCCAGGGTTTCACAAGGGCCAGATTTTATTTCAATTACTCAGAAGAGAAAGAAAATGTCTTCTGAAAGAGGCGAACTCAATCATTACCAATAGAAAAACTATCCACTGTATTCATCTCTTATAGAAACAGAAAAATATAACATTTCCCCCCTTAGAATAATATATATATATATATATATATATATATATATGTATATATGACTTAAAGTTCCATTGTACATAGCCAAATAATAAAATCTGGAAACCAGGTTGAAACCCTATAATTCACATGTTAATATGTTGAAACTAAGATCAAAATATGAAAACTGCTAGAGCTATCAGAGACAAGAAGCTTCTTGCATATACATAAACAAAATGTGATAATCTCAAAAAACTTTTCAAAATTATAATTATTACCTTCCAGTTTAAAAACTTTAATTCCAAATTAAAAAAAAAAAAAAAATCTATACACAAACCACTGATTTGCCCAGACCAAAGAAAGAAAAAGGAAAAAAAAAAGTCAGCGGTAAGGTAAGCAGGACCCAGAGGAGCTGATATTCACAGTTCTTACATATACAACTCTTTCAGGAATTATCCATAAAGTACTTTATTTTACAACCTGCTTCTCTTGTAAAACTAAAGGTCCACTTTATTACATAAAAGTTTTATACAGTGTTAAAACCAGAACTGTATGTAAAATACTGCATCTAAATGTTTCTAAATAGTTAGTCTTGTTCCATTGGTTCATCGGTGACTTCTGTGGCTTCGTCATAATTTCCCATGGATGATTCTGAAAGAATCTCTCCAGTTTTACTAGAATTGGATCCCACTAATTCTTCTGTTTCAAGGCAGTCAGAAGAACCACTACTTACAGGGCCTTTGTTTTCACTATCTCCAGAATGCAGTAAATCTTTCTCAGCTTGAGACACTTCAGATTCCTCCATTTGATTATTTTCCTCAGAAGTCTCTTCACTCACAGTTAAGGCATCATCAGATTCTTTTTCTTGATTTTTTCTTTCTGGGATCATTTCTCTTGATGTCATAAAAGACTCTAAAAATAAGCAAATGTTGTTGTAGTTAAATTTTATTTTCAAAATACCTCCACAGTTAAGTTTCATGAATTCTGATATTCTATAGTTCAAATCATATCCCCTGAAATTCAGCAGCAACTACATACAGGTGGGAGAAAAGCCCAACATCAGCATTATAAGGAGTTCCATTATGTAAAATTCTTTCACGAAAAAAAATGAAGTACAAGAATCTGAGGATCTCCTTACTCCACCCTTTTACAGATGGTCTCTAAATACCTTCTTCTTCCTCTTCATCCTCTTCTTCATCCTCTTCTGTACAGTGCTGCCGGGTACAATGACTTTCTTTGTCTTTATCCTGAGATGAAGATGACGCTTCTGTTCCTTCTACCACAACTGAAGAAATTTCAGTGGAAGTCGTTTGACTGGCTGTTTCTCTGACTTCACCTTCTTTGTCAAACCTGAGTCTTTTTACCTCATGCTCCTCCGCTTCCACAGCATCTTCATCTGGATGTTTATTTTTCATAGGGCTCACTGAGGAAACTTCTGATTCAGATGTCGACGAGTCACTGTAAATGTTTTTTTAAAACGTCATTAATAAAATTATTTTCCCCATCTTCTATATCCCCATTTTTAAGGTTAAATAGTGTTTTAAATTATATTTTAGTGTCAAAGTTAAATTATAACACCTGAGCAAAGAAAAGCAAAAGACAATAATTTCAAGGCAACCTAAACTGTTTGATGAATAATTCCCAGTAGGACTTAGAAAAGCTTTATGACTTTTCTGTGCAATTCTCCAGTAAATTAAATATTCTCCTATAATAAAACCACAAGTCTTCCATACAGAAATACTAAGTTCTCTCCCTCATTTAGTCTTCCTTCCCTTAGTGTGACATAGACAATTTGAAGATATAAATAAAAGGTGTCCTTTTATGAACTACAATGAGAGACTACTCACAAAACCAACTTCTTTATAAAGATCTTTTCACTTTTCAAGTAACTTTCAGAAATAACAAATGAAATGTATCAAAACTACTTCACTTTTAGACCCTACATAAACAGTCTCCCCAAATTAACAGTTTTAAGTCTTGCCTATGTCCACCTTCAACATTTGCTACAGCTGCAAAGAGAAGCCATTGCTCCTATAAACCACATGAAAACCTTGTTCTGTCACTCAGTGGTAAGTACTGACTGTTAATTACTAATAAAAATATTGTTTTTAAATATAAAACATACACAAACCTGTGATTTTTCTCTTCATTTTGCTGCAAATTTGCCTCCTTGCTGTCTGTGCTCTCAGGCAACCCATTTGTTGTCATGGGGACTGACAAAGAAACCTTTGGTCGATTAAGTGGCCTGGGTGTCCCAGGCCCATTTATATTAGACCTGTAATAAGATAAATGAACATCATTTCCTATTTTTATAAAGTCATCCCTCCTACAGTATGTTTATGTGAATATATCACAGAAGTATTTGCTGCAACGTGTGTTTTCAGGCCCATGGCTTATCAAATTAACTAATTCTACGTAGTTTATCTTATAGTGTCCATAAGATGCCCAATTTTAAAAAAGTACACTAAGCCTGCTACTCGAAATCAGGACAACACAAACTCCATAGGTATTAAAAACCAATAATCTCACCTCTCAGTATAGCTTGGTGAATTTCCAGGAAACATAACACCGTTCATTCGATTTAAACTATTGGAATTGTTTTTCCTATAAGAAAAGGAAATATACTTATGGATGACTTAATTTTTTTTTATTTTTTGAGATGGAGTCTGGCTTTGTCGCCCAAGTTGGAGTGCAGTGGCACAATCTCGGTTTACTGCAACCTCCACCTCCCAAGTTCAAGTGATTCTTGTGCCTCAGCCTCCCAAGTAGCTGGGATTACAGATGTGCGCCACCATGTCCAGCTATTTTTGTATTTTTAGTAGAGACGGGGTTTTGCCGTGTTGGCCAGGCTGGCTTTGAACTCATGACCTCAAGTGATCTGCTCACCTTGGACTACCAAAGTGCTGGGATTACAGGCATGAGCTGCCATACCCAGCTCCCCTGCCCCCCTCCTTTTTTTGTGTGAGTGCATGGATCCATGATTCCACCAATGCTCCCCTTTGAGATCTTACATGTAGCAAAAGGAATGTGATGACTGGTGTTATACCAGGAGCTTTAAATCCCGAAAACGTGGGGTTGCTCCTCATGGCCCAGTAGTTTGCTGCTGTTGTTAAGTTTGGGAACATTCGTGGTGAGGCAAAGTACACCCCCAAACTCAAAATACTTCCCCAATGCCTTTCTAACCGTTTTTTTTTTTTCTCCTCAAATACTGGGATCTCAGACACAATGGCAGGTAGAGCAGTGGAGCCATTCATGCACTGATCTACAAACATTTTCACAGCTGTGAGAATGTTTCTAGATCAGTGCAACAGGCTGTCATCTGTGCTTTCTTAGCAACTAGCTTGACTTGATCAAGTAGCTTGCATTCAGGGAATTCAAATTCTTCAAATAGAAATGTGAACATTATTCTCCAACCCATGGTCTTGAGCTGATCCAATCTATGGCTGATCCTGCATTGTAGCTGATCAGCAGATCAGTACTCTCACCATGTGAAAGTTTTCCAATAGATGCCATCATTGCCTTGAATCATCTCTGAACTTGGAGACTGCTGGTTCCAATCTTATCACTTGATCCGGCGGCAATGTCTATCAAAAGGCCACAGCAGTGGTGGAGAACTGATGACTTCTTAAGGGCAATAAAATTAGGCATATCTTTAAAACTGCTAGCATAAGGAGTAACCATTTCCTTGTTCTTGTTCCCAACCACAATTAGTACCTCTTGCTGACACCAACACTTAGTAATGCCTTGTGTAACCCATCAAATATAGAACACAAGAATACTAAACTTGGGGTCACAGGGTGGAAATGAGATTTATCTGCCGGGTCTAGCAAAGACTTGGCTGCTTTTTTAATGTCCCTAACGTCCCTAATGCTGGGTGTGGGTTCCAATACATCCAGTGAATACTGTCTGCTTTTCCCGGACAGCTCAAATCTTCCTTGAAGGTCCGGGAGGCCACTAGTGTCCACTGCATCATCTGGGAGGCTGCTGGTCTGCAAGTCCTTTCTTAGATGAGGCATTGTGGGAGACTGATTCCGACTTAATTCTTTAATTTTGGTAAGAATCATGGGTCTAAAAGATCTTTTGTAAGATCTGTCACAGACCCAAACAAAAAGACTTTGTGAGAATTAGCATAAGCATACAATTTAAGAAAAGAATCCATTATTAATCACTATGTCTTGACTGCACTTCTTTACCATTTTTCCAAAATATCTCACATTAATTAGCAAAACACAACATATTTTGGTTCATAAAGATATTTTATATATTTTAATAGTTTTTCTGTCAAGAAACACAGAATGGAATTATTTTAGTCTCTTATTTAACAACATGAGTATACTCTTGAGAACATTCTAAAAACAAATTCACTGGGCTGGGTGTGGTGGTTGACACCTGTTATCTCAGCATTTTGGGAGGCCAAAGTGGGAGGATCACTTAAGCCCCAGGAGTTTAAGGCTGCAGTGAGCTATGATCACTCATCACTGCACTCCAGCCTGGGTAACAGAGTAGTCTATGAAAGCAGAGCCAGATTAACCTTAAACCAATGGTTCTCAGCAGGGACAACCTCCCCTCCCTGTCCTTCACATCCTCAGAGAACATCTGGCAATGTCTATAAAGATATTTGAAGAGGGGAACACTACTGCAAAACCTCTTACAATTCCCAGGACACCCACTCACAATAGAATTATCTGGTACGAAATGTCCGTGGTTCCAAGGTTGAGAAACTGTGTCCTAAATTTAATTCTTACTTTGCTATATATAAACCCTGACAACTACAAACACTTTTCCATCATAAAGAGAAAAGCCATCAAGCAGTTATTCCAAACATGGGAATTATGCCCTAGAGATACCGTGGAAAGACATCTAGGATGGCATCTCAGGTAAATGAGTGCCATGACAGTATGCAAAATCCAACAATATTTAAATTACAGTAAATAACTAATCTCTTTAATCCACATCTCTTTACTGGAAAAAAAATACAGATAATGTTATTAGTAATATTCTACTTTGGGAAATGAATGGTAGGTTCACAAGTGTGTTATCGCACTTAATTACATGTAAAATAAATTCAGTCTATTTTAAGAATAATGTATTAGAAGCAATAAAATAATTAAATACAGTAATTAAATAATATACTAGAAATAGAAAAATTATACTTACTCTGAAGAAGGATAAACACAGCTAACAACCATCACATTCTGCAATAACAAAAATCAGTGATTTAGTATGAGGAAAAGTACTACAACATAAAGTTTAATCATTTGTTTTTAACTTCTTTCTAAAATCATGCTGGTGGGTTAAATTCCATTGATTCTAATTCTGCTAATAAAGAAAAATAAATGGTTAAAAACAAAAACTGGTAAAACGAAAACTAAAACAAAGGACCAAAACAGAGTATCCTATTTGGCCACTGATTTTTTTTTTCCTAGACTTATTTTTTGCCCAAATCTAGTTATTCTAGACCTCTGACATCATATACTGTATGTAGTAGTGGAACCAAGCTCTCTTATTTTAGATGGAATCACTCAAAGATGTCGAGAGATTGAAGTACTTAGGACACACGCAACTGATTTTCCTTACAAAGCAACACCCAATCCACAGCTTGTTGTGTTGCATCACACATCCCACGCAAAGAGACTCAAACCCTTTTTGTAATATATTCACAACCTTCCTGGTAAAAATAACTTTACTAATAGTGTTCGCTGAAAACTGATTATGAGCCATAGTAAGTGTTTTGCATTTAATCCCCCTCACAGCCCTATTATTAACCACATTTTACCGAGAAGAAAACTAACTGGCCCAAGGTTATGCAACTATAAAGCACTGTATAACCCTGATTTAAAGGCAGGTCACCTGGTATGACTACTATAACATATTGCTTCTTTACCCAAAGATCTCCAAAATCTAATTATTAAAACTCCTGGAGCTGAAAAATAAGTACTGATGAACCATCATAGTTTCCTGGCCTTTGGGGATATTATTCAATTGAGTATAGAGAGGATCAACAAAACATATTAACCCAGGAAGGCCTCAAGAACTATTGCAAATCACTATGTAATGGTTTCCGATTCCTGTTTCCAGGGTAAAATAAAGTGAATTTGAACCAGATCCTTAAAATGAACATTGGAGTGTTTGAGGACCAATCATCAACTGAAAACTAGAACCCTTAGTCCAAACTTGGTTCTCACAGGGCTCCTTCATTTTTCACTCAAGTCAATTTCTTTCTTCTCATTCCCTTAAATACCTTGAATCTTTGTTCTTCACACCATTTCCTTTATTCAGAATACCCTTCCCTTATTTTAACATTCACTCAACTCCCTCCATACACACAAACACTAATGTTTATCCCTCAATCTCAGCTGCATCTTTCTACTCAACACCTCATTTACATGCTTTGCATCAGCAAGTTTCCAAAGTTATGTACCTCTGAACTCCAGAATTGAGAAAATGAATTCCATGGGTAAATAAGTTTATAAAACACTCTGTAAAGTTAAAATAGCAATTATAACTTCTCAGAATCTTTAATAAGTTGATGTACACTATGATTTTCCAAGAAATAATAAGCTGCTTTTCCCAAACCTCAATGATCAACATGCAAACCCTCCCCTACCCGCTCCTATTAAATCTCTCCGTAAAACAGAAAATGCAATTAGGAAAACAATCTGGGAAACTCAAGGTAGGCTGGAAAATATATTTCAAGAAGAGGTACCTGAAACAGATCTTACTCAATGATCTTTTCTAAAATGAAAGTTGTTAAACTGCAGCATAATTCCAATAATAAAATAAATACCTTTTCTACTCCTCTGAGAAATTTGTCTGTTCCTGTATAGTTTCTCCTTGGATCTGTTAACAATTCACATAGTCGCTGAATAGTAAAAGGGATACTGCAAAAGAATGTAATTTTACAGTGTGAGGTCACTGATTATCAAGAGAATTAGGGACATTATTTCTTTTGCTAGGTAAATCTGTATCTAGTCACCCATGTGTTAAGCTACAAAAGAAAATGCTGTAATAGGGCAATAAATGGATGAGTCATTTAAAATAGACAAGAAAATAAGCATACCTTTCTATTTAACAAAAAACGAACTCTCCCTTCCTTGATTTAAAAAGCAATAAAGTTGGGGGGGGGGGGGGTCAGGGGGAATGGTTAATGGGTACAAAACTATAGTCAGAGTGAATAAGATCTAGTATTTGATAACACAACAGGTTGACTACACCAATAATTTTACATTTTAAAATAAGAGTATAAGTGGACTATTTGTAACAGAAAGCATAAATGCCTGCGGGAATGGATACCCCAATTACCCTGATGTGATTATTATGCATTGTATACCTATAAGTATCTCATGTACCCCATAAATTTATAAACCTACTATTTACCCACATAAATTCTTGTTTTTTACAAAAAGCAATTTAGAAAGAACATCCAAAATTAAGAAAGCTTCAAAACTGAGGAAAAAAATTTTCTAAATCCTGATAATCTGATTAAGTTTACAAAAGAGGTAATACAAATAATTAAGTTGGCATTTATTTAATATAGAAACTTTTCCTCAAGTATTCTTCTGCACCCAAAGGTTTCTTTAAAATGTTCAAACAAAACTACAAATAAAGTATTTTACATATGGTTCTGCTCCATTATTACAATTTCATATACAACCTACATGTTTAATCCAACTTAAAATACACAGAGCAATATTGATTTAACTTTACCAAATACTTTCACTATACTTCAATTTTCACTAGATCATAGTAAATACAAAATTGATATAGCTTGGAATTAAAATCATTTTATAAATATTTTTAAAAGTTTTGAGCTCATGTAGCTATTAGCATTCACAAGAATTACAAATCAAAAAGAACAGCAGAGTTATGAGGTACACCAAACGCAGCTAAAAAGTACAAACATAAATCTTCAGACTCCAGTGTCTGCCATACCAATCTATTTATTCCCTTTAATGAAAAGAATTACAAAGTCTCAAATTAATAGTTAACACTCACAAAGTTCTTCTTCTTCTTTTTTTTTTTTTGAGATAGTCTCACACTGTCGCCCAGGCTGTAGTGCAGTGGCATGATCTCGGCTCACTGCAATCTCCGCCTCCTGGGTTCAAGCAATTCTCCTGCCTCAGCCTCCTGAGTAGCTGAGATTACAGGTGTGCACCACCACATTCAGCTAATTTTTTTGTATTTTTAGTAGAGACAGGGTTTCACCATGTTGGCCAGGATGGTCACCATCTCCTGACCTCATGATCCTCCTGCCTCGGCCCCCCAAAGCGCTGGGATTACAGGCGTGAGCCACTGTGCCTGGCCATTTCTTTCATTTTTTTATAGGCAGTTTGACACAGTATTTACTTTCCCCACAAGGTACAGCAGCTAGTGAGTTATAATGCCAGAACTTAAACCCAATCTCTCTAACTTCAAATTCCATGTCCTTTCCACTGTACCACACATACTTTACAAAACTATAGTTGTTTATTTTCTAATTGGATAAACTACATTTGGTTCTCATATTCTTTCCGTCAATACTATTCTTATGTTCAAAGTATAAGATGTCCAAAAAATTCTGAAAATGCTTAAAGTACATGTTATTCATATGAGAACAGATGTTTCTAGATAAATTTTAGAGTCCAAGAATCAATCTTTTGTCTCAAATCTAAAATCTCATCCAAACCTAAAAGTGAGAAAACTGTTCTGCCAAAAGAAGGCACAGAATAAAAGATTAAATGTTTGCCTGATATTCCAAACATTCAGAAGCAACTAGAAATTGCTCTGAGTTTCTGAGGAATACTCTTTCTTGCTTTAGAAAATCTACTCCAAGTGAATTACAGCGTCAAAACAAATCCTTTTTAAATGGGCAAGTACAAAGCATACCAACAGCATTACTAATTATGAAACAACAAGCTTACACATCTTTTGTTTCATTCCTATAAAGACAACATATAATTAAAAATTTACAGCTAAAACACAAAACTCCACTTTTAAAATGTTTAAGCATTTTCCAAGTTGCATGTAGAACAAACAGTATCGGTTTCTCACTTGTCAATCAAAATTTTCTTATTCTTGACTGAAGGTTTCTTAAGGGCAGGAGCTCTTCACATACATTATGCTCAATATATAATTATTTGTGTATGTGTACATATATATACACATACATCTATACACATATATATATGAAACCCAGTATCATCGTGGATTTCAGATTAGTGGTGGTACACCTCACCTTAGCTCCTCTTCAAGTTCACTGCTCTTCAAACCTTACACACACACCACACCTATTTCCCCATTAATCACCCCACAGTGATACTATCATTAAAAGTTTATTATTCAAAACAGCACCAACAGTCTGGGTATTCAACAAGTGTTTGGGTATTCAAATAGTGCTTAACTGAAATACACTGTGTAGTAGTTACACCTTTTCTTCCAACTAAAATTTTTTCACACACTATGTTTTCTTATTAAGTAAAATTAGTTTTAACAGATGAGCATTTTAAAACTTATTTAACATTTACACTGAGTATCTTGGCTAACTTTCTTTAGAAATGTAAGTTAAACTGTAGACAATTATTAATATTTTATCTGTTGGTTTAATATTAATACTGCTGCTTTGGGAGGGGAGTATGTGTTTACACAGCAATGCCAGCCACAAGAGCCTATGATAAAATGAGTTTAAGTTCTTAAGACAATTTCAGAAGCTTTTTTCCAAAAGATCCTTTTTTCAAAAAACTAAAGTTTTTAAAAGCCATTTTCCCAAGTGTCCAATAGATGGCACTAAAATGTCACACAACACACCCTTTTCTCATATGACAGGCTAAAACACAACCAAACACTTCCTGCAAATCAATGCATCCACTGTAAATACTAGTATGATAACTGAATGTAACAAGAGCATTGAAAGGTCTCTTTACATATAGATTGTACTTTCAAACTTATTGCATAAATATAAGAGCCTATTATAAATTAGAAATACTAACCTTGCTCAACAGCACAGTTGACACACATGAAAATAATTACAACTACAGTAATATAGGCTAACAAAATTGTGTAAAAAGTGCTATGGAGACGGAATAAACTGTATGCCAAGCTTAGTAAGCATGACCCTGGAAAAATTTAATTTGAAGTAGGTCTCTAAAAGGAGGCAAAAGAATAAACCAGATAAGCCTGTACAGAATGAATACATTTGGTACAAGTAAAAGAAAACTCTGTTCTCTGGCCAGGCATGGTGGCTCACACTTGTAATCCCAGCACTTTGGGAGGCCAAGGCAGGCAGATCACCTGAAATCAGGAGTTCAAGACCAGCCTGGCCAAATAGTGAAACCCCTTCTCTACTATAAATACAAAAAATTAGCTGGACGTGGTGGCGGGCGCCTGTAATCCCAGCTACTCAGGAGGCTGAGGCAGGAAAATCACTTGAAACTGGGAGGCAGAGGCTGCAGTGAGCCGAGATCCTGTCATTGCACTCCAGCCTGGGCAACAAGAGTGAAACTCTGTCTCAAAAACAAAAAACAAAACAAAACAAAAAAGCTCTGCTCTCTGGTAGTCATCCATTAGACATAGCATACCAAATAGTTTATTCTAACTCCTGAAAATATTAAGGCTTTACCCACACATATTAAGAAAAGCAAATATAGGAAGAGGAGTATTAAACACACATGCCACTCATTCTCAATAAAAAGTCTCAATTGAAATCCTTCAATCTGGTGGAGAGTGGTGACAAGATGTCCCTTAGCAAAGGTGTACTATAAAATAAACTTTGGGCCAGGTGCAGTGGCTCACGCCCATAAACCCAAAACTTTGGGAGGCTGAGGTGGGCGGATGACCTGAGGTCAGGAGTTCGAGACCAGCCTGGCCAACATGGTGAAAACCCGTCTCTACTAAAAATACAAAAATTAGCCAGGCATGGTAGCAGGTACCTGTAACCATCTTTAAAAAAATAAATAAAAATTTAAAAATAAAACACTTTGTAGAAAAATATTTGGGGTTACTTAAAATGTATTTGGCCAAAAATTAGCCAAGCGTGGTGGTGCACACCTGTTATCCCAGCTACTTGGGAGGCTGAGGCAGGAGAACTGCTTGAACCTGAAGGTAGACGTTGCAGTCAGCCAAGACCAAGCCCTGCACTCCAGCCTGGGTGACAGAGCAACACTCTGTCTCCAAAAAAAGAAAAGAAAAAAAGGAAAGGAAAGGAAAAAGGAAAGGAAAAAGGAAAGGAAAAAGGAAAGGGGAGGGAAGGGAAGGAAAGGAAAGGAAAGGAAAGGGAAAAGGGAAAGGAAAGAGAGAGAGAAAGAAAGGAAAGAAAGAAAAAGAAAGAAAGAAAAAGAAAGAAAGAAAGAAAGAAAAAAAAAAGAAAGAGAGAGGAAGGAAGGAAGGAAAGAAAGGAAAGAAAAAGAAAGAAGGAAAGAAAGAAAAGAAAAAGTATTTGGCTTAGTGTGCAATGCTATATCATCTGATTTATTCATACTGTAAAACGGAAAACTAAGATTATATAAGGAAACAAACAAAAAAGACATGACTAGCTAGCATTTCAAATTTTTAAAAACTTTGTCTACAAAATCCAGTAACATTTTTAAAAACCCTACACACATTAAGGATCCACCTTTGGTTAAAATATATGGTTAAAAATGATATCTTTTGTATATATAAAATATATATTTTTTATCTATTTAATAAAATTTTATCTATTTATATAATAATGTATATTATACAATATATTGATATATTTTAACCATATGTGTATAATACATACCACACACACACCCACACCCACTAAGAGACCTTACTCAAACTGAATTTACCTAAGACTTCCTGGTCTTGTCTGAAAACAGGGATTCTATGAGTAAATTTGAAAGATTATCATGATGACTAAATATGACACAATGTATAAGGTATATTAAATCATCTAAAAGTTCCAAAAATACTTTAGAAAGTTCAATAAATCTTAGTTCTTATTATCATCATTCCATCTACTATTTGATAGAAACTGTAGGGAAGCACAAATGGTCCAAAGACCAACAAAACCAAAAGTATAGCTGTCTTTAAAAATACTCCCTTGGAAAACAACTAACCCTAATTGATAGGATCACACATTTTACATTACGTATCTTAATCGGAATGCAAGCTGTCCCTATTTACTATTTTTTTAAATCAGAAGTCTTGTAGATCTAAAGCTATGAAAGTTCAAATACCAAGAAAGTTGCTGAATATAAGGGAAAGACATCTCAACATACAGTAGCAATTCAATGCTATTTTTTTAAAGATAAATTCTCAGTAATAAGGCTAAACCCCAAAGAAATAATTTCCTAAGCTTCTATTGTAACCCACATATCTATAAAAGTACATAGTTGGAAAGAAGGGACTCAAAAATTAAGGGCATACTTCATCCAGACTCTAAGAAAATCAGTTAACTGCCTTAACTTTATATTACATAAGCAACTTTTCCACATGAAAAAAACCAATGTAACATGTAGCACACAGGTTATCAGAGTAAAAAGCTAAATGACCATAAAATCTGACATCCTACTAAAAAAAAAAAGTCCTAACAGTCACTTTTGTTGTATGCATATGTGGATTTTACTGTCTTTTCTAAATAACCACATTAATGGTGTCTTAGTTAACAGAAATACTAATTTAAAATGTTTATATAGAAACTAACAATATCTCTGCTATCAAAGGCTGAATAAGCTCAAATTTTGTTTACACTTACAAAGTCTTACAAAAGTCAAAATTACCATTAGAATCCTGTGATATTAGCTTTACTTGAAGCAACATGCTCTTTCTGTATTCAGGCTTTAACATTAACATAAACATACACATACATAAAGATTTATATGAGGCCGGATACGGCAGCTCAGGCCTGTAATCCTAGCACTTTGGGAGGCTGAGGCAGGTGGATCACCTGAGGTCAGAAGTTCGAGACCAGCCTGGCCAACATGGTGAAACTCCATCTCTACTAAAAATACAAAAATTAGCTGGGCATGGTTGGTTATGCCTGTAATCCCAGCTACTCAGGTGACTGAAGCAGAACTGCTTAAACCCGGAAGGTGGGTGGGTGTTTTGGTGAGCTGTGATCACGTCACTGCCCTCCAGCCCAGCCAATAGAGGAACCAAAACAAAACAAAACCAAAAAAAAAACAACAATCCATACACATATAATTTTATACCTCAAATCAAATGACAGCCCTTGCCTCTTTTAATAACAAGGAACCCCAATGATGTAAGTAAACTAATGTCTGTACCACTCCTTAACCCAAAATTGTCAAAACTTTTAATAAAGTTAATCATCTCTTGGAGTTCCTATAGTCTGAAGTGTTATTTTATTTGCATCAATAACTAGCAAGAATAAGTTAATTAGCCTTCTGTTATTTTCCATTTTTAAGAAGTCTATTAAAGAGAGTATCACATCAAACTATATTACCACTAGACAAGACCAGGTGGGGAATACTAAGGAGTGATGGTTACTAAATAATGCCAATTCTTGAATAAGAGAATCAAAAAGTTAAAGAAAAAACAAATAGGGGTGGTGAGTGTGTGTGTGTAATCTGCCACAAGTACATTTTAACTAATATACTCAACAAATAAACAAATAATTAACAGCACAAAAAACCATTTTCCCCAGCCAATTGAGAAGCAGAAAAATCAGGAAGCAATAAAGTGGGTTAACAGAGTCACAGAACAAAGTAATAAAAGGGTAAGGACCCAGTCTCTCAGTCCCTGAATCATCTAAAGCTAACTGTAAAGCAAACAACACACAAACTAAAAATCAAACTGGGGTTATGGTTTATTCTACAATCCAGATTTTGGAGTATAAAAGTCTCATATATAACTTTAAAAGATCATGAGCAGTACTCTCAGCCATGACTGACTGTACCTGTCTTACAGATGATATAAAGATTATTAGGTATCAAATAGTTTTCCACTTTTTCCAGACCTCCTCATAAATAAATAGCAATGCCATTTTAGTCTACTATTCACAGAGTAAGGAGGCTTACTGCCTATTTTAGAGAGGTCTTAGATCTAACAGCATTGACAAGAGAGGGGCAACACTTGAGGGATTAATTTACTTTTATATTCATTATTCTTTCATTTTGAAAAATTCAGAGAACATAAAATGGTATTTTTTTTTTTTTGAGACAGAGTCTCATTCTGTCACCAGGCGCCAGGCTGGAGTGCAGTGGCACAATCTCGGCTCACTGCAACCTCCGCCTCCCGGGTTCAAGTAATTCTCCTGCCTCAGCCTCCCGAGTAGCTGGGACTACAGGAGCACGCCACCACGCCCAGCTAATTTTTGTATTTTTAGTAGAGATAGGGTTTCATCTTGTTGGCCAGGATGGTCTCTATCTCTTGACCTCGTGATCTGCCCACCTCGGCCTCCCAGAAGTGCTGAGATTACAGGCTTGAGCCACCACGCCCATTTCTTTTAATACTGCCAGGAATATAACTTACATGCTCTCTATCCCTCAAAATGCCTCTGTGTATATCATTATAGGAATGAACTACTACCTATTAACAATTTCTAAATTATATTCATGGTCTCTACAATAAATGGCCCTGGTTTCAGTAAACCTAATGCCAATCAGAAGACATAAAATGGTCTTTTAATTGACCATTTCATTAAAATTTTTAGTTTTTGTTCATTTTAATTTTTGATGTTTCTCACCTGAGAACTGTAACTTCAGTTTTGGAGTAGCTATAAGCCATTGCCTACAAGATTTTAAAGTTCCAAAGTAATTTTAAAAGACAAGTAAATGACCAAAAAAAAAAAAAAAAAATTAAGCAATCCACTGTGATTCTTCTATGCTTCATCAGACAAAATATAGATAAAAATACAATTTCATTCTTTTTTTCTAGTCCCTAGTTATTCAATATTTTTTCTTTTCTTTACTCATCCATCCATCCATCCATCCATCCAACCATCTAATCATTCCATAACTGTCTGAAAACCTACTACATTCAGGCACTCACTCTTCTAGGCCTTGTTTGAAAAAGACTGTTACCCTAGCTCTCCAGAAGCTTACAGTTCAGGAAATCAAGTAAACAAGTGCATGGACAATTTCCACTTCAAAGAGGGAAAAATTTACATCTGGTAATATACTAAAATAACTAGAAAATAGATCATCTTTCTTATGGCAAACTACTGGAAAGCATTTAATGTAAAACTTTTACAAATTAAAAGCAAAAACAAACAAAAACTTACCAATAAGAAAATTAGCAAAAGAAAGCCAAGAGAGGATATAAAGGGCAATTCACAGAAAGGCTGTAGTACATAAAAAAGATGTTCCATTTCACTTGCAATCAAAGGAACACAAATACAGACACATATATGGTACAGAAGAATTACAGTATCTGCACTTCTTACCAATGAAAGCATCAACAACTACATTTTGCTGGGTCGATTTTGCAGTACTGATAAACTGAAAATTAAGTGCTTATAAGCCAATCTACCAATTAAACTTCTACAAATTAAAAAAAGCAACAATCTATACATATATTCAAAACATGACATTCATCCCTAGACATGTGGAAGGATGCTCACTACAAGCATTGCTCACTAACAGCCAAAAAAATAAACGCCTACCACCAGTCAGGGCAGGCAAATAAAAACTTACAATCCATTCACATAACAGAAAACAATGCAACCATTTCAAATAAATAAAAAGATAGCTTTAAATGTACTAATATAGACATGTCAAAGCTTCTCTAAAAGGAAAATACGACCAGTACATAGCATGATTCCATTTTCATTCTTTATGTACTTCTCTAACAGTGGGAATATTTTTAAAAGCATTAATAGACACGACTTTTGTAATTTAATCTATTACAAACAGAGGTATGAATGTACTAGGATGGACAAAACCTCAAACTGGTGGAAAACCAACAAAATGTTACTTCTTAGTAAGTATTTTTAAAAACTAATTTTATATATATGTAAAACACAGGCCAGGAATGATGGCTCATATCTGTAATCCCAGCACTTTGGGAGGCCGAGGTGGGTGGATCACCTGAGGTTGGGATTCAAGACCAGCCTGACCAACATGAAGAAACCCCTATCTCTACTAAAACTACAAAAACTTAGCTGGGTGTGGTGGTGGATGCCTGTAATCCCAGCTACTCGGGAGGCTGAGGCAGGAGAATTGCTTGAACCTGGGAGGTGGAGGTTGCTGTGAGCCAAGACTGCACCACTGCACTCCAGCCTGGGCAACAAGACTGAAACGCCATCTCAAAAGAAAAAACAACCCAAACACAAAGATAAAACTGAAAAATTTTATAAACATGTTTCAACATACCAATATATTAAAATACAGACAAAAAAAGGAGTAAATTAAAAGCAGAAAAAACTTAGTGTATCACTGATTCAATAAGACTTAGATTCTGCCTGCTCAGAGAAAGTTCACAAACTGCCATTCTGAAAAATCAAATTTAAAATTTAAGTTGGAGCTGGGTTCAGTGGCTCATGCCTGTAATCCCAAAATCTCATGCCTGTAATTCTATCACTTTGGGAGGCCGAGACAGGTGGATCACTTGAGGTCCAGAGTTCCAGACTAGCCTGGCCAACATGGTGAAACTCCATCTCTACTAAAAATTAGAAAAAAAAACATAGCTGGGTGTGGTGGCACACAGCTGTAATCCCAGCTACTTGAGAGGCTGAGGCAGGACAATCGCTTGAACTCGGGAGGCGGAAGCTGCAGTGAGCCAAGATGGCACCACTGCACTCCAGCCTGGGTGACAGAGACTCCATCTCAAAATAAACAAACATAAATAAATAACAAATAAATAAAAATTCAAAATACCTATGGTTCAAAAATAAAGTTTTTTATTTGTAGCCCCAGCTGTTGCACAAAAATAAAGTTTTAAAAGAAAAATGCTCAGCCACTTAATGACTGTTCAAATCATTTTCTGAAGTAGGTGAATGACCTCTTTTACAGATTAAATTACAAATGTTTATATTTATGTAATAAATATATATAACATATAATAATATACATTTATTATAATGTATGTATAATACATGTATTTGTTTCTAGCCCAGCTTAATTTGAAAGAACTGAAAATGTTATTTGCTATTACTAGTTCAGAATCACAAGTAAATTCGCTTAAAGCAGTTGTACAATTTGACCTGTTTCATCCTAACTTTTATTTCTGAATGATGGCCCTAACTTATTAAAATAAAAGATGAGTCACTATAATGTCTAAGTACTATTTTTATACACGTACAATTTATAAATAACCCCCAGAAGTATTCTTATCTTAAATGTATTTAGTTCAATAGTAAATCTTATGCAACATGCTTCTAAAATATTATGTGGCTGCTTCTTGGATAAGCGCGTTTGAAAATATTGTTCTTTTTTCTGAAAATTTTAAAAATTAATATTGATAAGGAAATATACCCATATGGTTAAGTAATTTAAACAGTCCAACAGGGTGCACAGTGAAAACCAGTCTTCTTCCCATCCCAGGCCTCCAGCGGTAACTATAACCGATGAACCTCAAAGACAAAAAGCTATGATTTCTCCCCCAAATATTTTTGTGACAGACCCAAATCAAGGCATAAGGCATTTGATATTTTAAGCAAAATTCTTAAACCAAAAAACAGAAGAATATGATATATAGCAAACTGTTAACTGGATTACACTATATTATTTCAAAATCCCATGCAATTAAATACCCAAAGAATCAGGCTGTTTATGCTATCTAAAAATACAACCTGAAAGCCCTTCAAAAATAATCTCTCACTCTAACTATGAATTCACTGGTTAGAAAACTCACAATCCATTATATTTGGTGTCATTGTTAACAGCCCAAATTAATGTCAAACTAAATTGAACAATTCAACTTCACAAACACTTCCCTTCAATAAAGGAAACCACAAAAATACAAAATCCTGGCTGGGCAAGGTGTGGCTCATGCCTGTAGTAATCCCAGCACTTTGGGAGGCCAAGGTGGGAGTATCACGATGTCAGGAGTTCTAGACCAGCCTGGCCAGCCTGGTGAAACCCTGTCTCTATTAAAAATTTTAAAAAATTAGCTGGGCACTGTGGCACGCGCCTGTGGTCCTAGCTACTTGGGAGGCTGAGGCAGGAGAATTGCTTGAACCTGGCAGGCGGAGGTTGCAGTGAGCCAAGATCATACCAGTACATTCCAGCCTGGGCGACAGAGAAAGACTCCTTCTCAAACAAAAAAAGTCCTAAAACAATAAAATTTAAAATAAGAGAGTATGAGACACAGTAACATTTCTTTAAAAATGTGTTTTACTTTTGTACAGAGTTATCTTTTTGGTGTTTTTAATGTTTTACAAAGGGCCAAAAATGGTTACTTGTAACTAACACAAGCGGTTACTTAAAAGTAAAGACACCCAAAAAAAAAAAAAAAAGAAAAAAAAAGCCTAAACAAAAACTCACTAAAATACTTTCATAAGTTAGTGTTTCATTTTAAAAGAAATGTGATTTCTCAATGATATAAAAGTTCTATATGAAGTATGAAGACATAACACCAAATATAAAACAGGAAAGAAAAACCATTAAAATGTTTCTTGATAAATGAATGTTACATGACCAGACTCTGTCTCAAAAAAAAAAAAATCCTCAAAGAATATAATTTAAAATGACAGAATATGCGACACAGTTACATTTCTTTAAAAATGAGTTTTACTTTTGCACAAAGTTGGTGTTTTTTTATATTTTACTAAGGGCCAAAAAATGGTTACTTGTAACTAACAAGTAAGTGGTTACTTGAGGGAAAAATGAGGACTCCAAAAAAAATCTAACAAAAACTCACTAAAATATTTTCATAAATTAGTATTTCATTTTGAAAGAAATGTGATTTCTCAGTGACATAAAGGTTCTATATGAAGTATGAAGACACAAAACAGTAAAGAAAAACTATTAAAATGTCTCCTGATAAATGTTTTCAATGATACCTTTAAAAAGGTGGTTCAAGTTTAATAGGCTGTAAATATTTTAAATAGTTGTAAGTTAAAAGTTATCCAGCACTACAGTCACTATAAACGAAGAATCTATTCTAATGGATAATCCATTATCAAACAGACATATCAAAACTAAAAGAAAAATTTACAATGTTCTGCTAAAAATTAAATTTTAAAAATAGTTTTAAGTGCATACCCATTAAATCCAGTGACAATTTTCAGTATTCTTTCCTTCATTTCATCAAAGGGAATATATTCGACATTAGGGTTGGGAGGACCTCTTGGCTCAGGAGCTGAAGTTCTGAAATCATCCATCACTTTCTCCAGTTTGAAAATAAAATAGCCTTTAAATTGCGACCACTGAATCCTATAAGCAAAAAATTAAAAAATATATAATACCATGTAGCTTTACAATGCTTGAACACAAAGCACAAATGCAGAATATACATCACTAATGCTAACAAAATTAGGATATGAATAATTAGTAATGAGAACGTTGTCATTCAGGAGCATGTATCATGCCTCATTTACCTCACAAGCTCCACCCTGATGCTCTCCAGCTCCCAAACCAAACAAAATCCAGATGTCTGACTTAAATCTTTTAAATGAACTCCCTCTGCCTGAATGTCTATGGTGTGTTAGGTCCTATTCTTACCATATTTAAAACAGTATTTTGACAATCCCTCCTAACAAACCTAACCAGGGAGGTGTCAGTTACTATCCTATTAAGTCAGAATGAATCCATACCTTCATCATCCAAGTTACAATGCTTACAGGGACTAGTAAAATTTGTCTGCTATCTGCTAAAAAACAAAATAAACTACTTTCTCCTTTTTCTTTCCCTTTCAGTTAATATCTTCAGGCTCTTTTGTCACTTGAGACAGAAGTTATGTATCTATTCATTTATCAAATTAACATAAACACCCTTTTTAATCCCTCTTTCCTCACATTTTACCACTAATATAAAGGGAAATTTTCTGAGGATAGCTGCCTGAATAGTGTAAATTCCAGGAGACACAGGAGTCAGGAATGCTAACCATTTCCTCAGGCAGACAGTACTACCATTAGTGACAGCAGTTCAATCTCTTTACACAGGTTGACCACTCAACAAATTTACACAAATTAACAAGAGTGAATCTGCAATCACCTTCCATCCCACCCAGCAACCCTATAAACTAAGGCAGCAGTTTTCAAATTGTGCTCCAAAGCTACTGTCAAAACACTAACGGCTGACTAGTTCACTGTTAATATTTGCACTGATGGTATAAAAGCAATGGTGGATAAAACATATACATTTAGCAAGAGTCAAGGCAGTAGCACCAAACTGTACATACAAACTGTATTATTACTAGCAGTAGTAGAAGCCATCATTTTCAATACCACAAACTCATAATTTAAAGTCTGTTTCACTTAAAGTGGAGAAGACGTAAAAGTTACTAATTTCATTAAATTCCAACCCTTGAATATACCTTTTTAATATTCTGTGTAACAAAATGAGAAATACACATTAAAAAAATTATGCTGCATATCAAAGAGTTATGGGACTCTCAAGGAACAATATCTTTATTTCGAGCTGAACTAGCTGCTATTTTTCATAGAACAGCATTTTTACCTGAAAGGACTTCCACACAAATAAACTCATTTAGATTAGTAGACTGGGTGTGATGGCTCACTCCTGTAATCCTAGCAGGTGATCACTTGAGGTCAGAAATTCGAGATCAGCCTGGCCAACATGGTGAAACCCTGTCTCTACTAAATATACAAACATCAGCCAGGTGTGGTGGTACATGCCTGTAATCCCAGCTAAACAGGAGGATGAGCAAGGAGAATCACTTGAACTCAGGAGGCAGAGGTTGCAGTGAGCCAAGATGGCACCACTGCACTCCAGCCCAGGCAACACAGCAAGACTCCATTCCCCCAACCTCCTCCAAAAAAAAAAAGTCTGGAAAATTTTTATTCTTCACTGTGAAAGCTTCCTGATATATTCCCAAGATATTCTGAAGGCAACCAGTGTTGACATAAAAACATCACGTGGGGCCAGGTGTGGTGGCTTATGTCTGTAATCCCAGCACTTTGGGAAGCTGAGACAGTAAGATCACTTGGGCCCAGAAGCTGAAAGCCAGCCTGCGCAAACATCAATACCCCGTCTCTACAAAATAATCAATTATTAATTGATTTAAATTAGGCATGGTGGTATGCACCTGTAGTCCTAGCTACTCAGGAGGCTGAGACAAGAGGACTGCCTGAGCCCAGGAGGTAGAGGCTGCAGTAAGGCAAGATCATACACCATTGCACTTCAGCCTGAGTGACAGAGCAAGACCCTATCAATAAATAAATATATTGTGTGACACCAAAAGCACAATGAACAAAACAGATAAATTGAGTTGTATCAAAATTAAAAATTTTGTGCATCCAAGGGACACTATCAACAG
The DNA here is from genome assembly GCA_963574635.1 of Cheracebus regulus. Classification (NCBI taxonomy): domain Eukaryota; kingdom Metazoa; phylum Chordata; class Mammalia; order Primates; family Pitheciidae; genus Cheracebus; species Cheracebus regulus. The sequence goes on along the minus strand of CAUYQU010013383.1, from coordinate 20,356 downwards.
AGTAAAAAGTCAATTCATGAAATGGGAGAAAATATTTGCAAATCTCATATTTAATAAGGGGTTAATATCCAGAATATATAAAGAACTCCTACAACTCAACAAAAAAGACAACCCAATTTAAAAATGGTCAAAGTACTTAACTAGGCCCGACTCCAGATAAGATACACAATGGGTCAACAAACACACAAGAAGATGCTCAACACCATTAATCTTAGGGAAATGTAAATCCAAATCACAATGAGATACCACTTCATACACATTAGGGTTGGCTATTATCCAAAAAACAAGTGAACAAGTATTGGTTGGCCAAGGATGTAGAGAAACTGCAACTCTTGTGCACTGTTGGTGGGAACAATGCAGTCACTGTGGAAAACAGTATGAATTCTCAAAAAAAAAAAAAAAAAAAGCAAATATAAAGCCACTCTATGATTCAGCAATTCCATTTCTCAGTAGATCCCCAAAAGGTGAAAACAACCCAAATGTGCAACGGTATATGAATGGATAAACAAAATGTGATACACACACAAGAATAATATTAGTCTTTAATCTGAAAGAAATTCTGACATGCTCCAACATGGATTAAACTTGATGGCATTAGGCAAAGTGAAATAAATCAGGTACAAAAAGAACAGCTATTGTATGATTCCACTTATGTCAGGTATCAAGCATAGTCAAATTTAGAGACAGTAGTCTGGCACTGTGGGAAGAAAGGTGTGGGGACTTACTGTTTAATGTGTACAATGTTTCAGTTTGGGTAGACAAAAAGTTCTGCAGATGAATGATAGTGATGGTAGCACAACATTGTCAATGTACTTAATGCCTATAAATTGTACACTTAAAATAGTTAAAATGATAAGGTTTACATTATGTATATTTCAATAGGTATTTTCCCACAAATATACACAAATGGTCGATAAGCATATGAAAATATGCTCAGCATTATTATCTATTAGAGAAATGCGTATCGAAACCACAAGGAGACACCCGTTTCACACCCACTAGGTGGCTACAATAAAAAGGAATAATAAGTGCTGGGTTGCTGTGGGGAAACTGACAATGTCGCACATTACTGGTGGGAATGTAAAATGGTGTAGCTGCTTTAAAATACTTGGGCACTTCCTCAGAAAGGTAAATGTAGACTTGTAATCCAACAATTCCATTCCATTAAATGAGTGAATTATGTATTTTACTATTACTTTTAAAAATGGTGAGGATGATTAAAAGCTATTTGCATGATTACTTTTTTCCTCCTTTCCCTACCCTATTTTAGAAAGGGGAATTTGAGGTTTACCAAGCAGATCTGTACATCACAGAATTTTTGATATGTCTAACATTAATCCTGATTAATACACAATTGCTTTTGGTTCCTAAAATTTATCTTTAAATTTTACAACTCCCCACATGCACTTTATACTTAAACATACCAGGGAAAGTTATACTGAAATAGGATGCTTATACTTTTCATTTCTTAAATTAATTATTTTTGTAGCTTTAACAGTCACCCACTAATTCGTAGTAGTTTGAGTTCAGATTTCCACATGCATCGGGTTTTGTGATGTGTGTTTTAATCTCATTTTTCCATTAACCATCTAACATGACATCTTTGAGATCCAAAAAAAGCACACATTAATGGGAACAGCCAGACAAGAGGTATGGGGACCCAGGTAAAGGAAATTCTGGGGAGCTTCAAAGACTTTATGGCACTAACTCCTGAGACAGAAATTAAGCCCCATAAATTGACATGAATTATGTACACACTGTAGTCTAACTTTCAAATAAATCAAGCAGTTACTCTAAAATCAATTCGATGCAATTCAAGTGATGTTATGCCATAGATAGATTGGGGGGGTTCTTTATGAAATGTGAGAGACAGCTTTTCGTTGGAGCACAATTATTTGATAAAAACAAAACCAGAAAATGCTTCCCTAAAAGTTATATAATTCAGGGGACAGATGTGGTGGCTCACACCTATAATTCCAGCACTTTGGGAGGCTGAGGAGGGTGGATCACCTGAGGTCATGAGTTTGGGACAAGCCTGGCCAACATGGTGAAACCCCATCTCTACCAAAAATACAAAAATTAGTTGGGCGTGGTGGTGCACGGCTGCAGTCCCAGCTACTCGGGAGGCTGAGGCAGAATTGCTTGAACCCGGCAGGTGGAGGTTGAAGTGAGCTGAGATCGCACCACTACACTCCAGTCTGAGTGAGACTCTCTATTTAAAAAAAAAAAAAAAAAAGTTATATAATTCAGGCAAAAAAACAGGTCATGAGCAAATCAATTAAAAATTTGGCAACAAAAACAATTTTCTTAGGAATGTACACTCACTGGATGAGTAGGAATGAGAACAAAAAACCCTTAGTTTTCAATATGAAAATCAAATTATTCTAAACAGATGCTCATGAAACATAAACAAAATTTCAACTTCAGAAGAAATTTCTCCACATAAAATCCTCTCCAATAAAATACATACACAAAATTTAAATCTACTTTGCCAAAATTAACTCAAGAATTTACTGAAATTCATCACCCATAAACTTTTTTAAGTAGCATCACCTCCCTTCACTTGCTTTTTCTTATTCCCTTCCACTGACCTTTTTTCTTCATAGGAACTCACAAGTCCATATTCAACTATGTTTCTCTCACAACTCTCTGAAGTCTAAAGGTATTTTTTAGAGACTTGAGGGCAGAAAAATTCATCTTTTCTTTTCCCAAGTGGTGCTACAATTTAGCGGCCAGTGGCCACCACCTTAACTTACTGCTTCCTATCATTCTCAATTCTATTAAGAGTACTCTCCTCAGCCTAACTGCATGCCACACAAAATGTGAGGAACACTAATAACACAAGAAAGCACAGGAGAGTCCTACTACTACTATTAGCTACTCCAAAGGATAACAAATACTGCATAAATAATAAACACCAAGTGGGAATTTGAGAACAATGAATAAATAAATCTACTGGATCTGATTACTCATTAAAGGTGACAGACAACATACACTTAATGTTGAAAAGGCAAGTATTTTAATAAGAAGACTTAAAATATCAGATAATTCAGTCTTAATTATATGACTGAGGCAACAAAACAAGTATATTTAATCTGAACACTAAAATAAGTGAAAGATTTGCAAAAGTAACACACTGTGAGTTGCTTACACAAAATTATGACATTTAAGGAGTAATTCTGAAACACAAATTACTACCTCTGTAAGTGAGGCACCAAACAAGAGAAGGTTTCTTTTACATTATCATTCCACATCGTATTACATCTTGTTGATTAACTAAATATTAAAACAGACCAGTGGAACAGAAAAGCGCAGAGAAGCAGACCCACCCATATATGAAAATTTGATATATGATAAAGGACAGACTAGTCAGTAAATTGAAAAGTATTGAGACTACTCGAAAATGTTAATAGGATTTAAAAACAGTATGTCTGTTTTTTTTTCTGATAACATCAATAGTATAGTCACTGTAAAAAACTGTAATACAGAAAGACATGAGTAAAATGTATCCATAATCTGCACAATCATCAACACTAACGTACATTTTAATACATTTTTCAAATTTGACATTCTGGTTTAATATTCCTTTTCCCCCCTCCGTATTCACTATGGGTATTTGCATGGATCAGTCTTTGAAAAGCAAGATTTTTAACTGCACCACACATTTGTGCCATAATTTATTTATTAATCACAGTTTACAAAAAGATTTAGGGCCAGGCACGGTGGCTCACGCCTGTAATCCCGGCACTCTGGGAGGCTGAGGCAGTCAGATCATCTGAGGTCCAGAGATCAAGACCAGCCTGGCCAACACGGTAAAATCCCATCTCTACTAAAAATATAAAAATTAGCAGGGTGTGGTGGTGAGCACCTGTAATCCCAGCTGCTTGGGAGGCTGAGGAAAAAGAATCGCTTGAACCCGGGAGGTGGAGGTTGCAGCGAGCTGAGATCGCACCACTGTACTCTAGCCTGGGTGACAGAGCAAGACTCTGTGTCCAAAAAATAAAAGATTTAGGACACATCTACCTCATTAAAATTAAAAATAATTATGTAATTATGTGATTAACAGCCCAATAATAAACTTTGTGGGCATCTATTTATCACCTTAGAATATATTTCTGTAAGTAAAATTATTGAGTCCAAAATATGAACTATATATATATCAAGACTTTTGATTCAACCTTCAAAAACTCTCCAGACGTGATGTACCACACTTTATAGTGTCATCAGTAATATAAAGCAACATGTTTCATTTGAATACTATAATCTTTCAAAAATTCTGTCAATATACTAGTAGAAAAACAGTTTAATTTGCATTTCCTTCATTGATAGTGAAACTGAGTTTTTTTACCTGTTTTTTTGGCCTACAAGACATTTGTTTTGTGTGTTAATAGGTCCTTTGCAATCCCTCAACCCAGGGCTTCCTTCAACGTTGGCACTACTGTTCTTTTCTTTTCTTCTGTGAGACAGAGTTTCACTCTTGCTACCCAGGTTGGATTGCAATGGCTTGATCATGGCTCACTGCAACCTCCACCTCCCAGGTTCAAGCAATTCTCCTGCCTCAGCCTTCTGAGTAACTGGGATTACCGGCATCCACCACCACGCCTGGATAATTTTTGTATTCCTGGCAGAGACATGGTTTTGCCATGTTGGCCAGGCTGGTCTCAAACTCTTGACCTCAGGTGGTCCACAAATCACAGCCTCCCAAAGTGCTGAGATTATAGGCACAAGCCACTGGGCCCAGCCACTACTGACATTTTCTAGTTGGATATAATTCTTTCTCATAGGAGGATGTCCTTTGTATTGTAGGATGTAGAATACATTCCTTGCCTCTACCCACTAGAAACCTGTAGCACACCACCCACACTGGTTCTGACAACCATAAATGTCTCCAAACATTATCAAATGTTCCCTGGGAGATAAAAACTGTCTCCAGTCAAAAACTATAGGCCTCTTCCCCACCTCTCTAAAATTATTTGTCTTTTGCTTATTTTTGTGTTATTACAGAAAAAGTAAATTATGTGATATAAGTATTAACATAATTTTTGGATTCTCATTTTGTACTGCTTCAAAGATAAAAAGTACTGTTTTTGGCTGGGTGTGGTGGCTGACACCTGTAATCCCTGCACTTTGGGAGGCCCAGGCAGGTGGATCACCTGAGGTCAGGAGTTCGAGTCCAGCCTGGCCGACATGATGAAACCCCATTTCTACTAAAAATACAAACAATTAGCTGGGCATGATGGCATGCGCCTGTAATCCCAGCTACTCAGGAGGCTGAGGCAGGAGAATCACTTGAACCCAGGAGGCGGACACTGCAGTAAGCTGAGATGGCGCCACTGCACTCCAGGCCTGGGCAACAAAGAGCAAAACATCGTCTCCAAAAAAAAAAAAAAGTATCATTTTTTTATATAAATGATGAAATGACACTAAAATATCTCATTTTTCTTATTATGAAATTATCTTGAAGTGTTATATATTTTCTTGCTCAGAATCTCGTATCTGAAGATGCCATGGTAGCTGCTTTGAAGCAATAAAGTTTTGACATAAATTCTGAAGGGAAAGTATTTGCCATTGAAAGTGAATTGTTCAAATTAGAGTGCTAAATGGTTGTACATATAAAGGATCCAATGAGGTGAAAAAAGCTTCAGAAGATAACACAGACTTTCAGACAATAGCTCAGTGTAAACTTGGGTTTCTTTCTTGGCAACTTACATCCTCATGATAAGGATTCTAAAAATGCCTAAAGATTAAAATTACTATCTAATCACCCACCTCTCCCTACTAATTAAAACAGAAAGTCCAACCAATAGTATGTTCTGGTTAACCTGACTTGTGCTTAATTTTCAGCCTTTGTGCCCTTATGAAAACGTCCCTGGCTGGGCGGATCACAAGTTCAGGACTTTGAGACCAACCTGGCCAGCATGGTGAACCCGTCTCTACTAAAAATACAAAAATTTACTGGGCATGGTGATGCATGCCTGTAATCCCAGCTACTTGGGAGGCTGAGACTGGAGAACTGTTTGAACCCAGGAGGCAGAGGTTGCAGTGAGCCATTATCGTGCCACTGCACTCCAGCTGGGGTGAGAGGGAGAGAGGGAGAGAGGGAGGGAGGGAGGGAGAGAGGGAGAGAGGGAGGGAGGGAGGGAGAGAGAGAGGGAGGGAGGGAGGGAGGGAGGGAGGGAAGGAAGGAAGGAAGGAAGGAAGGAAGGAAGGAAGGAAGGAAAGAAAATGTCCCTAAAATCTATTACTATACCAACATGGACTCCTCCTTTCTATACAAGTGCTATACCAAAGATGACTCTTTTAACAGCATGGCTCAGAATGAACACAGCCAACAAAGAAATGTTGGTTTTTTTTAACTTGTACTAGCTTAACAGCTGAAGTGGATCTACCTTCCTCCCTGCAACTAGGGAGTCACTTTTCTCTCCACTTTTGCTACTGCTTTTTACCACCTCCTCCACAATCTAGTTGATACCAATTCCAACATGCCATCAACAGGGACTGTTCTAACCCTTTACCCCTACATGTACCAGATAGGACTGGGTAGGCAGAACCTGGGCCCTTCTTTTCATTCTACCCACTCAGCTCTAACATCAAGGTCAACAGCAGTTAACAAGCTCTGAAGAAATATAAGACAATCCTTGACTAAGAAAATTAGTTTTTCCTGCCAGCAGGTGTGCTTAAAATAATAATTAAAAAAAAAAAAAAACAAAATTCATTTGGAAAACCAGACTTACAGATATTAAACAAATAGAAAATAACACAGCATAAACACTTAACTGCATCTTAACTGGAGAGATTTCAGTAATGGTACAAGAGAACCTAAAGATCTCAATGCAGGTTTAGAACTCATCAAAGAAAGGCCTCAGGACAAAGTTGGAACTTTAAGCTGAACCTTACAGAAAAAGGAATTGGAAATATATTTACTTAAGTAAAGCAGGGAGCAAGTGTTTAATACAAACAATAAATGAGTTTCTCAAACTCAGTACTATGGACATCTTGAGCCAAAGAGTTTCAGGTTGTGATGAGCTGATGTCTGTGTGCATTGTAGGATATTTGCATCCCTGACCTCTATCCAGTAGCAATCCTCACTCCAAACGGTAACAAAATATCTCTAGCCATTGCCAAATGAACCATGGGAGGAAAGTGGTGCCTGGTGGAGAACCACTGCAATACACAATCCCTTTTGTTAACATTTTACTGCTTACTGGTTCCCTAAAATAGTAAGGCTGGGGAAATCAGAACTGCCAAAATCAAAGTCACAAAATTTGAGAAATAATATTTGTGGCACGCGTATATACATCTTTTTAAAGAAAGAGGAAAAGAAATCTAATCTAAATCTAACATATAGGTGATTCATTTAAAAAATAAATACTCAGCATTAAAATCTATCTCATGAATAACTTGCAGTTGTACAGGACAATGTAGTATATGAAGATGTAATCTAGATTTTTTTTCTTAGGTATAGTCATCTGCGTGTTAAGGAGAGGGAAGAAAATCCCCTGTCCATCCAACTCAAAGACCAATGCATGTGGTATACGGCAAAGAAGACAATAATCCTTCCATTTTAAAATTTATGGAAACTGAAAGACATGTAAATGATTAAAGCTTAAAATCTCTGTAACTGAAATATAAAAATGAGTTGGCACAGCCGTAAGTGGTGAGGGATTACTGCGTATTTTAATACTCAAGTTTTATCCTGAAGAATCTTGAGTTTGAAAGTAAAGACAAGTATCTTAACAATGTCTGATATGTTGGCTTTTAATATTTTGGTATTCATCTGTTTTGTGTAATTTTATATACAGATTACTTTCACTGCTATTTTAAAGTATACCCCAGAGTTATGGACTACTTTAAAATTACCAGTCAAATAACTAATAATTATCTGGACTGCATTTTTCTAAATCTCATACTTTCAAAAGAAGAAAAAAATCCTTAAAAGGAAAGTACCTATCACAAAAGAAATCTGTACTTTGGTTTAAGGACTGAATATGTGGAAAATGAACACATCGACACCATTAAATAAATTAACCCTTCCTGGGAATTTCGATCTATACATGACAAAACTAAAAAGATGAACTGAAAATATTTTACTGATACATAATTATACATATTTACAGGATATATGTGATACTTCAATACATGTATGCAATGTGTACTGGTAAAATCGGTATTTGGGACATCCATTTCAAACATTTATCATTTCTTTGTGTGGGGAACATTTCAAATCTTCTTTAGCTATTTTGAAATATACAATAAATTATTGACTATAGTCATCCTACTGCGCTATCAAATACTAAAACATATTCCTTTTATCTGGCTACTTTTGTACCCATTAACCAACTTCTATTCATCCCTGGCCCCCCACCGTTCTCAGCCTCTGATAACTCTCATTTTACTCTCTACCTCCATAAGATCAACTTTTTTAGCTCTGACATATTGCATGAAAGCATGTGATATTTGTCCTTCTGTGCCTGGCTTATTTCATTTAATATAATGACCTCCAGTTCCATCCACATTGCTGCAAAGGACAAGACTTTATTCATTCTTTTTATATCTGAGTTGGATTGTATTCCACTGTCCATGTGGTGTGTGTGTGTGTCCATTATGGATATTTAGGTTGATTCTCTATCTTGACTACTGTAAATAGTGCTGAAATAAATATGAAAGTGCAGGTATTAGCCAGGCACCGTGGCTCACACCTGTAATATCAGCACTTTGGGAGGCCGAGGTGGGCCAGAGAGCACTTAGGTCAGTTCAAGACCAGCCTGGCCAACATAGTGAAACCTCGTCTCTACTAAAACCACAAAAATTAGCCAGGTGTGGTGTGTGCCTATAGTCCCAGCTACTCAGGAGACTGAAGCAGGAGAATCACTTGAACTTAGGAGGCAGAAGTTGCAGTGAGCCAAGACTGCACCACTGTACTCCAGCCTGGGCAACAGAGTGAGACTCCGTCTCAAAAAAGGAAAAAAAAGAAAGCACAAGTATCTCTTTGACATACTGACATCTTTTCTTTTGGACATTTATCCAGCAATGGGGATTGCTAGATCAGATGGTAGACCTATTTTTATGTTTCTGAGGAACCTCTACGATGTTTCCCATAGTGGCTGTACTAAACTACATTTCCACCAGCAGAATACTAGTGTTTCCCTTTTTCTGCACCCTTGCCAGAATCTGCTATTTCTTTTTCTTTCCTTTTTTTTAGACAGGGTCGCACTCGGTTGACCAAACTGGAGTGCAGTGGTACACAATCTCACCTCACTGCAACCTCCGCCTCCTAGGCTCAAGTGATGTTTCCGCCTCAGCTTCCTGAGTAGCTGGGACTCCACGTGCACAGCATCATACCTGGCTTGTCTTTCTGATAGCCATTTAACTGGGGTGTATAATATCTCACTGTGGTTGTCATTTACATTTTCCTGATTAGTAATACTGAAAATATTTTCATATACCTGTACATCTTCTGAAAAATGTTCAGATAATTTGCCAATTTTAATTGGATTTGCTGGTTTTGCTTTTGAGTTCCTTACATATTCTAGTTACTAATCCCTTGTCAGAAAGATAGTTTGCAAATATTTTCTCCCATTCCACTTCCTTCACTCTGCTGACTTTTTCCTTCTTGTGAGGAAGCTTTTTAGCTTGATGTAATCCCATTCATCTATTTTTGCTTTCGTTGCCTGTGCTTTGAGGTCTCACCTGCCTTTGCCCGGACCAATGATCTGAATTGTTGGAAATGTTTTTTAAGAACAAAACTAGGGATAACCCCAACACTTTGGAAGGCTGAAGCAGGAAGACTACTTGGGCCCAAGAGTTCGAGATCAGCCTGGGCAACATAATGAGATCCCATATCTATAAAAAATTTAAAAATTATCCAGGCATGGTGGCACATGCCTGTAATCCTAGCTGCCCAGGAGGCTGAGGTAGAAGAACTGCTTGAACCCAGAAGTTCAAGGCTGCAGTGAGCTGTGATTGTGCCATGACACTGCAGCCTGGGTAAAAGAGGAACAGACTGTCTCTAAAAAAACAAAACAAAACTATAGCTTGCTGCAGTCTCATCCCTCCACAAAAGAAGTTATTCAAAAACCACTACTCATCGTTATCAAACTGAGCTAGGATTTTTGAAGACTAAGAAATTGGAGGAAAATATGGGTCCACCAACTGGTAGGAATCTCCATATCCTGAGTAATAATAGCAAATTTTCTGAGTTACCTGGAAAATTCTACACAAAAAAACTACAGATTCAGAGGGAAGAAGAGGAGTTAAAACTACTGATTCAATGATGGCACCATTTAATACTCTTTTTAAAAGGTGCATTGTTTAAAAGACATTTATAAAAAGAAGGGAAGTAATCAGAAACTTGTTAAGAGTGGTACCAGAGGTCCAAAGTCTAAATGTCCAGCTTAAAAAGAAAAAAATTCATATACACACAGAAAATGGAGAAAAAACCAACAATTATTTTTAATCAAAAACATTTTCCAAAATGGATAATAAGCATTGGTGAGGATATGGAGAAACCGAGACCACTGGGCAATGCTGATGGGAATCTAAAATGGTGCAGCCATTGTGGAAAACAGTTTCTCAAAAATTAAACACAAAACTACCGTATGATCCAGCAATCCTACTTCTAGGAGTATACCCAAAAGAAGTGAAAGCAGAGACTTAGAAACTCATACACCAATGTTCCTGGCAGTGTTATTCATAATAGCCAAAAGGTAAAAACAACCCTGAACCCTGAAAGCATTATATGAAGTAAAATAAGCCAAACATGAAATAGTTTAGAATGTCACTTAAGTGAGGTACTTAAAATCTATCAAATTCAAAAACACAAAAGCTAGACGGAAATTCGGAGGAAGGAAGAATGGTCATTATTGTTTAATGGGTATAGAATTTATATTTGGGACAAGGAAAAAGTTCTGGAAATGAATAGTGATAATGGCTGCACAACACTGTGAATGTACTTAATGCCACCGAACTGTACACTTAGCAACGATTAAAAAGTGGTAAATTTCATTTTATGCATATTTTGCCTCAACCAACCAATCTGTAAATAATTCCCAGAATTAAAAAATACTAATTTTCAAATTAAGAGAACTCACAAGAGTTGCTGTAGAGTGATCAACACAAGGGTTGACAAATAGACTCACAGCAAAGCACACTGTAGTAAAACTGCCTAATTCTGGAATCAAAGAGAAGATTCTACAAAACTCCAGGGACATAAACCAGGTCACAAACAAAGAGGGCTCCAGACTTAACAGCTGTCAAAGAAAGCAATGAAAAAAATTCCTTCAAAGTTCAAAATAATTCTCAATCTAGAATAACCAGACTATCAAACAACTAAGTAGAATAAACACGTTTTCAGACACTGAAAGTATTAAAAAAAAAAAAAATCTTCTTATTGTGCCTTATCTCATTCCACCAAAACAATGAGGTAAACAAAGAAAGATATGATGTTTCCCATCATAAGATGGTACGATTTCCATCTTCAACCTAATATGGTAGGATTAAAGCAGGTCTAGAGAGCAACCAGTCCAGAACGGAGTAGTTAAGAAGGCTTGACAAGAGATTGTTTTAAACATGAAACTGATATATAATAAACTAAAATTTGGGGTTCAATTAGTCATAAGCATATAGAAAATTAAAATTAAAATTAATACTCACAGAGACAATGTATATATTGAATGGTAATGTGACCAAAATTTCAATGTAATTATTTTGGAAAAAAAATGAGCAATTAAAGTGGGAAGTATGTGTGCACGCACTGAGGAGGAGCAGGTAAAAGAAACTAAATCTTAACTTTCATTAGTAAAAAATCAGAAATTCCTAAACTAATTTAAGGGGAAATGTAACATTGTAAGACTGTACCTGGCCGGGCGTGGCGGCTCACGCCTGTAATCCAAGCACTTTGGAGGCCAAGGCGGGCAGATCACCTGACGTCGGGAGTTCAAGACCAGCCTGACCAACATAGTGAAACCTTGTCTTTATTTTAAAAAAAGGAAAAAAAAAAAAAAAAGACTGTACCTTAGAAATAGGAAGGTAAACACCAAAAGAAACAACTAAATGACTTTAAAGCAGTTTTACTTGCAGCTCAAAAAATAAAAACAATTTAAAGTGGTTGTCTCTCAGGAGTAAGAAATAAACGGAAGTATACAGTAGGAGATTTCTTTGTGGTCTTTGTTGTATTAATGTACTAAAATGTGTGTATATAACTTTAATAAAAGTAAAAACCAAGTAATAAAAAAATCAATTTAAAAAGAGTCAGGTGGTGCTCTGGAGTCTGGAAGCAAGACTGGGTTGAAATCTTAGTTCAGCCACTTTCGCATTTGTAGGGCCTAAGGCAGATAACCCTAGCCTCTCTGTTTCCCCCATCTGTGAAACAGGGATAACATTTACTTCTGTTGCTGTGAGGATTAACATTAGTGTAAGCAAAGTGCTTAGCAAAGTGGCTGACACATAGTAAGCGCCCAATAGTTGTTTTTCCTCAAGAAACTCAGGATAGGGAGAACATCTGAGTAATACAGTGGATATATGCAGACAGCTTTGGGGATAAGGGTAATGTCCAGAGATGACATTAGTAAGGAGGACTGCAACAGTGACAAAGACCTGTGTTAGACCATAATAAGATGCTAGGGCTTATACTGGCATTCTCTATAGCTTAGAAATACTTCTAGAGGCACTTTATATACCCTCTTCGAGAAGAAAGAAAATTTCTACCTTATGTTGCTTTTCCAGCCATTCACAAAACTGCTTGTTTTTAAAACATAAATGAAATATTCCTTTCTTTTTTTTGGAGTGCCATCGCACAATCTTGGCTAACTGCAACCTCCACCTCCACCTCCACCTCCCAGGTTCAAGCGATGTTCTTGCCTCAGCCTCCTGAGTAGCTGGGATTACAGAGGCGTGTCATCAGGCCCAGCTAATCTCTTTTTTCTTTTTTGTATTATTAGCAGAGGGTTAATAATACAAAAAAACATGGTTTTACCATGTTGGCCAGGCTGGTCTCCAACTCCTGGCCTCAGGTGATCCGCTCGCCTTGGCCTTCCAAAGTGCTGAGATTACAGGTGTGAACCACTGCGCCTAGCCATAAAATTAAATGAAATATTTCAACTAAGAGAGAAGTATAGAGAAGAGGAAATAAACCCTATATATCGCTTAGCGTTGTCAACCCTCAGCTAGTTACATTTTTATAGTTCTTGATAAGCTAAAAGGCATATAATTATTCCAAAAATTATTTAACTCCACCAGATTTCCAATCCATTGATTCTATTACCTTTTTACTGCCCCTTACCTCTCTGACAACGCTCTCCCATCATTATCCAGCTTCAATTATAATAATTATAATCAGGCTGGGCATGGTGGCTCATGCCTGTAATCCCAGTACCCCCAACACCCAGATAGCGCCACTGCACTCCAGCCTAGGCAACAGAGGGAGACTCTGTCTCAAAAAAAAAAAAAAAGAATTATAATCACTCCCTCAGATATAGTTCATTCTCTACTCCTTCTCCGGCTTCACTGTAATTAAAAAAAAAAAATCAACACAATCCTTACCAAATCTGTGCCTATACAAACACATGAAAGAAAGCAAAAGCAAAAACAAAGCAAAGCAAGAAGCACAACCATGCTGGCTGATTCTGAGTACACTATAAATGCTACCAGACATCATACTCCCCATACTATTTCATTCTCTGACTCTTCCAGTAACTATTTCACATCTTCTCTCCTCAACCCTACGTTGAGTTTTTCCTCCCTCTCATACTCAGTGACCTTGCTTCTTGTTGCACTTATAAAACTCAAACAACAGGGAGGAAATTTCCAGAGTTCCACCAATTACCTACTGTCACGTACATGTACACACCCTGAATTCCCATCTGTTATCATAGATTGAACTATATGCATGCTCTGGTCTATTTATATACCAGATTTGCCATTTGATCACCTACTCAGGAGCATCACTTGAACAATTCTCCCCTTTCTCTTATTATCAACTTTTTATTTGCTAATAATAGATCATTCCCCCCAGCATACAAATAAATATAAACACACTGATATTTCTCCCTTCTAAAATTTCTTTATTCCACTTAACCTCCCAGTTCCAACAGCATTTTAAAATGTGCTATCCTTTGTAAAAGTCCTTAAAACAGCTGTCTCCCTCACATTATCTCTCAACTCTACTCCAACCAAGCTTTCAGTCCAGCCACTAAACCTAATCTGTTATTTATCAAGATCACCAATGACCTCCAATTGCTAAATCCAATGGACAATTTTCTTAACTGGCCCATTAACAATATTTTATACAGTTGATCACTCCTCCTTAATTAGTTTCCTGGGTTTTCCTTTATCTTTCCATATTCATTTTCCTTTTCTGGTTTCTCAAACTGCTTAATGCTGAAACATTCACATTTCAGTCTCTCTTTTCTAGCTAGACTTGGTAATCTCATCCAGTAGGAGTTTTTAATACTATCTGCATGCCAATTTTATCAGGATGATTCCTGATCTCCAGTCATCCATTTGGCCAACTAATATTTGGCATGTCCAAAACTGAACTTCTGATCTTTCCCACATATTGTTCCTCCTGTAGCCTTTCATCTCTCAGGTGTGATGAAATTCCACTTCTGTTGCTCAGGCGAACTCTCGAGTCACTACTGACTCCTTTCTTTTTCATATCACACTCTATCTTGCCTGGAAATCCTGTCGGTTGTACCTTCAAAATACATACAGAATGTAAATAATTTTTAACATCTCCTACTACCACTTAATTCAAACCACTAACATCTCTTAGCCTGATTTCAATACCCCTGCTTCTAGCTTACTTAAGCTCAAACATATTTTCAGCACAGCCATTCACTGGACAATTCTTTTGACACTTAAGTCTGATAGGGTCACTTCTCTTCTCAAAACTCTGTAATCCTAGCTGAGCCCAGTGGCTCATGCCTGTAATCCCAGCACTTTGGGAGGACAAGGCGGAAGGATCGCTTGCATCCAGGAGTTTGAGACCAGCCTGGGCAACAAGATCCTGTCTCTACAAAAAAATAAAAAATTAGCCAGGCATGGTGGCACAAGCCTGTAGTCTCAGCTACTCGGGAGACTGAAAAGAGGAGGACTGCTTGAGCCCACGAGTTCGAGGCTGCAGTGAGCCATGATCACTCTGATACACTCAGCTTGCATGACAGAGTGAGACTGTCTCAAAACAACAATAACAAAACTGCAATGGCTCCGTATTTCACTCAAAGGCCAAAGCCCTTATAGTGGTGGTCCACAAGGCCCTAAAGAGTATTTCCCCCATTCCCTTTACCTCTTCCTCTCCTTGATTAGTCTACATCAGCCACAGTGGCCTCATTCTTAGTCTGTGAAAAGGCTAGACACCCTAGTCATACTTAAGGCTTTTGCACTGAAAGACTTCTACCATGACCAGGCGTGGTGGCTCACGCCTGTAATCTCACCAATTTGGGAGGCCAAGACAGGCGGATCACAAGATCAGGACATCAAGACCATCCTGGCCAACATGGCGAAGCACCCTCTCTACTAAAAATACAACAATAAGCTGATTGTCGTAGCATGTGCCTGTAGTCCCAGCTACTCTGGAGGTTGAGGCAGGGTAATCGCTTGAAAACGGGAGGCGGAGGTTCCAATGAGCTGAGATAGCGCCACTGCACTCCATTCTGGTGACAGAACGAGACTCCATCTCAAAAAAGCTAAAAAAGATTCTTCTACTCGGATTTGTCTTCTATACGCTGCATGGCTGACTCCCTTACTTCTTGGGCCTTGATCAAATGTCACCTTCTAAATGAGACTTCCTCTTACCATCTTATTTAAAATTCCACTATACCTGGCCAAGGATAGTAGCTCACACCTGTAATCCCAGCACTTTGGGAAGCTGAGGTAGGAGGATCGCTTCAGCCCATGAGTTTGCAATCAGCCTGAGCAACATAGTAAGACTCCCCTCTCTCTTTTTTCTTTTTTGAGATGGAGTCTTGCTCTGTCACCTAGGCTGGAGTCCAGTGACTCGATCTCAGCTCAAGGCAACCTCCGCCTCCCAGGTTCAAGCTATTCTTCTGCCTCAGCTTTCTGAGTAGCTGGGATGTCAGGTACACACCACCACACCTAGCTAATTTTTGTATTTTTAGTAGACATGTAGTTTCACCATGTTGGCCAGGCTGGTCTCAAACTCCCGATCTCAGGTGATCCACCTGCCTCAGCCTCCCAAAGTGCTGGAATTACAGGCAAGAGCCACTGATGCCCGGCCCACACTCTCTCCCAAAAAAAAAAAAAAAAAATCCAACTACCTATTCACTCTGTTTAAAAAAAAAAATTACCATGAGAGTTAGGAGGGAGTGTGGGGGGAGGCTTTCTGGTAAAGACCTTCCGAAAAGTCTATGAGACAAATTCTAAAACAGCTGTAACATTCTCCACTCTTAACTTTCATTCCCCTTAACCTTTTTCTTATTTTTGCATTGCCCTTACTATCCAGTAACATAATAATTTACTTAATCATAAATATGTGAGCAGACAGTAGATGACTGAATAAATGAATATCCAGAAGCCCACTCTGCAGGAGTAATGTTTACAAACCATCTAAAGTAGGTAGAAAAATGCCACCTTCCACGCAGATCTGGGAATTATGTGTATAACTGTTTTGGCAATTAACAAGGGAATAGCCAACCGCGGTGGCTCATGCCTGTAGTCCCAGCTACTCAGGAGGCTGAGGCAGGGGAATAGCTTGAACCTGGGAGGACGAGGTTACAGTGAGTCAAGATCGTACCACTGTATGACAGCCTGGTGACAGAGCGAGACTCCATCTCAAAAAACAAAAAAAATTGAGGGATAGATTCATACTTGAACTGTAACACACAATAACAATAGCAAGCAGACATACATAACCACAAATGCCAGGTACTGTCTGTCCCAAGCACTTTGGACCTATTAACTCAATTTTCAGAAGCATATGTATGAGTTAGGTGGTTACTATTCTCCCCATCTTACTATCAGTAAGACAAGTTCAAAACAGGCTGAATAACCTGCCCATAACTGCATAGCTAGCGAGCAACAGGGCTAGGATTTCAACCCAGGCATTATGGCTTCAGAATCCATACTCTAAATACATCACAACATCAAGTTACAGGAACAGTACAGGCCAGGGGTGTTCAATGTTTTGGCTTCCCTGGGTCACAATGTAAAAAGAATTGTCTTGGGCTACACATAAAATACACGTACACTGATGATTTTTTTTTAATTGCAAAAATCTCATAATGTTTCAACAAAGTTTATGAATTTGTGTTGGGTTGCATTCAAAGCCACACTGGGCTGCATGCAGCCCGTGGGCTGTACAATCTGGGTACAGGCCAAAAAAACAGTTAATCCAAATATGCATCCCTAAGCTACTATGTGGTAAGAAAAGATATATGAAGAATTCAGTGTCCTCAGGGAGCTCACAACCTAAACAAAAAATAATGACACAGCATATTTTATATATGATGACGGAAGTGGGCTGAGTTACATCTAATTCAGGGTCAATAGAGGTTTTCTAGAAGAGATGACCCCTAGCATGTATCTTTTAAAATGAGCACAGTCAACAGCAACACAGAGGGAGAGGGAGAAAAAATGTGTGCACAAAGGAAAAGAAAGGTCTTTGTTCCAGCAAAGGGAACAACATGTACAAAGTCGCTGGGATGAGAATTACCAGAGAACTAAGTAATTTAGGAAAGAAGAAAAACACAGGGAACAAACAGAAAAATACCAAATTAAGGAGAGCCACAATTATTTACCCCTTTAATTTCATAAGAACCTTAAGTTTTAACTTGAGCAAGGGAGAAAGTGCATAAAGACTTAAATCATGGGAATAACGTATTCACACTGCAGCATGACTACTGTTAACAGTATGTATTAGACTAGAAAGGGCAAGGAAAACCAAATTAGGAAACCTATACAAAACCCAGGCAAGGGGAGAATGATGAACAGATATTATCTACAGATCCATAACCCAATGCTGTCTGTGAACCTTCATGTCCATTCCCACTAATGCTGCACTACTGCAAATTCTCATCTCCTCTAGCTTAAATACCATAATAGTCTCCTGAGTCATTTCCCTATCTCCTCTGAATTAGACTTAATTTCTCCAGAGCAAAGCTTTGATTTATCTTTTCTTTGCTCAAAAGCATTCATTAATTTCTAATGTCTTTGTAAAGCCAAACTTCTATGCATTAGCAAGACCCTTTCTAATCTATCCTAGTTCTATCTCCACGGCTCTGAACTTTTTTGTCATTATTTATTCCTTTACTCACCATTCCCTCTGCCCAGACTAAGTTAAAATGCCTCCTTGCACGATGACGCATTGCTAATACTCCTCACCAGAAATCAACTTTTTAAGTTACTGCTCCCAAAGCACTTTGTTTATAACTTCCTTAAAGCAACTATTATATTCTTCCCCAGACCATAATCACTAGTTCTATGTCTTTTTTCCCTTATAAGATCAGGTTCTGCAATACGAGGCTAACAGTCTCAAGAAATACAAGCATTTCAACAAGTAAAAGATCTTAGTAAGAACAATAAACATCTCGCAACAACAGAACAAGGGTCAGTGCTAAATTTATCTGGACCCTTAAAGGTCAGAAGGTGATTTCCACTGACACAGTAAGTTGCTGTTAGAACCTTCACAACCATTTTAAGACAATAATTTTAACACATTTTACCTGTATGATGAACTGCAGATACTGTATATACATATATGCTGACTACAGCACATACTAATGAGTTAGCTCCCCAGCTCATGGTTCCCATTTTCTTTAAAAGGTACTGAATACACAAGGATGGACCTCAAGTAGCCAGCTCTGTTTCTCTCCTCTTTCCACCTGACCAGGTCTAGGCCAATCAGATATTTTCCTCCAAAAATGTGAAATTCACAAGATGCCAAGACTGGAACAGAGTCCTTTGCAAGAACTCAAAGAACAAGTCTAACAACTTCTGCTGCTGCTGCTTGCTGCTGAGATCCCTGTGCCCCATCCTCATATCCTGTGGCTTGGTGGTATATAGCTCAATCCTTGTTTCAAAGTGCTATTCAATATCCTTCTAATAAACCTATCTTTCCCTTCTTTTCTAGTTTTCTTTTGGGCTTAAGTGAACCAAAATCAGTTGTACTGCTTGGAAACAAAAATTTTAAAATGAATTCAATGCTTTCAAAAACCCAAATATTCTTTTGGGACTAAATCTTAAATGCTTGAGCTGTGCCAAAAAGACAAGAAAGACAGACAAGACAGACAAGATGGATGAACAGAAGAAAGGAAGGGGAAAAAGAGAAGAAAAGAGAAATCAAACTCTTTTGGGCTTTCAAATCATAATTTAAAAGTTTATTTCCTCCTGTGCTGTAAGACTACTAAATTAATTCATATCTCAGGTGGAATTCCCAAATGAACCATTTAAAACATTCAGTCCAGCAGACTACCCAACACTTAAGGTCCACCAAAGTATTCAGAGAATTTAGGTTTTAGTTTGGTTCTCCTTTATGTTGTTGTACACACTGACAATCCTCCTAAGACAGATCACTGCCAATAAAGTAACTTTATTGTTCTTTTCCTTACTTCCTAGAAATTTATCCCTTAATTTTAGTTTGATAAATTTTCTTTTCTACCCTTGATTATAAATTGGCAAATTTTATCTTTTTCCAACATAAGTATCCTAGATCTTCAAAATATATGAATGCTCCTGAATCAGACCCAAACATTGATTTTCCTATATTAAAAGTTAGATCTGCATTTATTACGTATATATGAATTTAAGTTTCTTGTCTGAAAAAGGCTGCTCATTTCAGTCAATCGTATCTATAAAAATGATTTACTTTTTAATGTAAGCTTTGTACCTCTTAAAACTATTGAAAAGGCAACTGCTTAGTCAGTGAAAATTCAAATTAATAAAAGTTAAGCTACTGATGATGAAATTTTGTAATTTAGAAACAAAAACATTCAAACTGAATACCAAAAAGCAAAGGTAATCCAAAACATTCCATTAAGTGGCTTCTGGAATTTCTCTTTCAAGTATATTATACCTATAAAATCTGAATTTAATTCCTTAACATACAAAGGTTTGCTCAAGCATACTTTCATTTGTCATGGTGACTTTTTAAAAAGCAACTTACCAAATGGTCCACTTCCATTTTTTATTTTACTGAGTGCACATAAATATGAAGTATATTCTAATTTAATATGCTATATTACTCGGGATAGAAATGGAGGGATGTGGGGTTCGTTCCCATGTGAAGCCCCTTGGAATTGGGCCTCACCATATGGTGAGCTTGAGCCCGGACACAGTTTCCCGTTGGAGGCAGTCGAGCTATGGGAAAGTAGGAACTGCAGGTAAAGGAATTACAAAAAGAACT